>VMBQ01002853.1:53530-109237 GCA_007657795.1 Dreissena rostriformis | reverse complement strand
CTAGAAACACTGAAAAAAGCATCCATTTTTGTAAGAAAAAATGTAAACAACTAGAGTCAAAAAATAGTAGGAAAAAGTATGGTTGACCAGAAATGACAAATATAAATTTGATTGAAACTTTTTGAAAATGTGTAAAACATCACTTTAACAAACACATTTATATATCATTATTTATATATAATTAATATACGCTATAAAATTAAAGGGATTTTATTAAAATGTTTTCAATATTTCTGTATCTTTCATATTTTTTTTTGTAAATTATCATTTCTGGCCTACCATACTTGTTCAAGTGTACTATTTTTTGACTCCCGTTGTTTACATTTTTTCTTACAAAAAAGGATGCTTTTTTCAGTGTTTCTAGTGTGTTATATTTAATAATACTCTAACACTTTGTTCTACAGTGGTGTATGTTGCAGCTGGTATCAGTGGATTTATGAAGAAAATAAGAAAATAAGGACTTTGGACGCACAGGAAGAAAGTGGTTTATAAGGTGAAAAAATGTGATTATTTACTCTTTTTGAAAGATTTCCTTAGAACTGGTTCATGTATCACTGAAGAATATTCTATTTTAATTGTGCATATTGTTCCAAACTATATATAGAATGCTTATATAAGGAATTATTCTTTAACATTACCCCACCCACTTCTGACCATTTCAGAAAGTGATATGTCCTTAAACAATAACAATCAATTTATCAAAGTAACCTATTATTTTATTCCTGTGCATGTCCAATATAATATTTGAAATAATTAAACATGCATTATTGAATTTCACAAAAGGCTGTCTGCTGAGCACAGTGGCTGGTAGTACACGCACTTCTCACCTTGGTGACTTTGGTTCAATCCCCTTTCCCAATGCATGTTGTGGTCACTATACCAGACAGTTGAGGTGTCCTCCAGTAACTCCAGCTTCCGCCAACAACACATGACCACACCAAAATTAAATATCTTTCAGTAAAAACTTAATAGCTGAAAATTTCAGCTATAATTTGAAATGTGTTCCTTTATACTTTCACTAAACTAGTAAGTTCATTGTGTACAAGTGCGGAGATACACTCCAGGTCCTCACATAATGCAGCCCATGGCGCCAAAGGACCTTGTAAACTTCAAAACACACACACCTTGTCACATAAATTGTTTGAAATGCAGTGGCAGGCACACAGGCTTCTCATCTTACCATACAGTTGGTGTTTCTCTGGTTACTCCTGTTTCCTTCACAACACAACACCACACCACTATTAACTTTCTTCTTGTTAAAACTTAATAGCCTTGAAAAGCAGGTATAATAACACATGTGTCCCTACTTTAGTTAGTCTAGTAAGGTAATAAGATAGGAGTGCTGGGAAACATTCCGGGTGCTATGATGACACAAAAGCTTCCAAATATGAAGTATAAATGTTTGTCTGATACAACAACTCCAACCGCAACCCTTAAATAATCACCTTTAAATGTTCACATTCAGGCGAAAGATGAGCGTATTGTTGCCCTGGAGACAGAGAATGCCATGCTGTACCTGAAGCTGGCCCAGATGCGTAGCAGCCTGCAGTGCAGCCGGGAGGAGGTTTCGGGCCTGCAGTCCCAGTACGACAGCGAGACCAAGTTCAGGCAGAAGGTCATTGAGTCCGCGCTGAAGTTCAAACAGGAGCTTGAGGTGAGATGTTGTTGAGTCATGAGTTTTGCTTGTGAAATTAATTGCGTTTCTTTATTGATAAATTTTCCATTTTTTATTGTTTATTGGTCATGTAAAAAATTATTTCAAGATGCGCTGTGTGGGAACTTAATCTAGTAGCTCAAGTTGTTTACTTGACCGTCATCAAAAATACAAAGTGATGTTTGTACAAATACTGATAACAGGAATATTTTAACAAGAATATTGGATAGATTCTAATAAGCTTTTAAATGTTTGAGCATTTGTAAATTAGCAGTTGTACTTCAATAATTGTGTTGCTTGTCTGTAGGAAGAGGTCAGAATTAACTGTAAGTGTTGATGTAATGATCAAAAACTCCATTTTTTACTTGGTGCATAAATACCGGTAATACAGTAATTTCCACTACTGGTTATTGCATAAAAACCAGTAGCGGTATTGACTATAGATAATACACATTAATATCTGTTCACTTTTACAGAGTATCAAGAGAAAACTCGCCGCATTACAGCGGGTGGCAGTGGATCTGCCGATACAGTTCCAGAATGACATCAAGCATGCAAACTCAGTGGTTCAACGACACCGCCACCTGTTTGTCTCGCAGTCGTCAAGCCTGTCCACGATGCAGGAGCAGCTGAGTCAACTCCAGGGAGCGCTGCAGGACATCACAGAACAACACGCCAAGGAGAAAAAGCGACGACAGGAGCTACATAACGTCCTCATGGTGAGCAGTCTGGCCTCATTTATTAGTTTGCGTAACCAAAACCTAGATTACCAGGTCAAATCTAAGAAAAACCTTGTAACCAATCTAGAGGCCACATTTATGACTCAATCTCAATGAAACTTGGTCAGAATGTTTATTTTGACAATTTATAGGCTGAGGTTAAATCTGGGTTAAGTGGGTCCAAAAACTAAGTCACCAGGTCAAATTCTAGAAGAAAAAAAACACTGTAGATGCCACATATATGACTCATTCTGGATGAAGAATGATCAGAATGTTTATTGGGACAATGTCCATGTTGAGTTTGAATTTGGGTCTTTGGGTTTGTGTTTTAAAAATAATGTCACTTGGTCAACTCTTAGAAAACCCATATTACTCCACATTGATGATTATCTCTTGAGCAGACTTGATCAAAATGCTTGTCTTGACAATATCAATTTCATGTTTGAATCTAGGTCAAAGGGTGTCAACAAAATATGTCACCAGGTCAAGCCTTTGGCAATTGGTGTACCTTGAAATCAGGTGAGCGCTTCTGGGGAATCATGGCCTTTTGTTGTTTTGTTTGTTTTTGCTTTTTCATAAAACTTTGCTCCTTATCAGGAAATGGCATAAAACTGTGTTGTTTTTGAGTATGCAAACTCACCAATCATGGAAATAATGTGTTGTTGATGTTGTTTTTCAGGAGCTTCGAGGCAACATTCGGGTACACTGTAGAGTCAGGCCTCTGATGGACTTTGACAGCGGAGGGGAAGACACAAAAATGCTTGGAAGGTAATGAATGTGCCTAACATGTCGTCCCAGATTAGCCTGTGCAGTCTTCAATATTATTATTTTTTTTAATAATTACTACTATGCTCATGCCACTTATTAATTGTTGTCAATATAAGCAATCAAGCAAATAAATCTGTGACTGATTAATCATGTTGTTGGAGCGTTTTTTTTTTTAATTTGAAATCGTTCATATTTGTCATATTAATGTTTCTTTGTTCAGTTCTGGAACCAAGTCCGAAGTGGTGGTGCACTATATGGATGACGTAAGTAGCATGATACTTCAAACATAAGGCTCATATCCTAAATTCCTTTTTAGATTTATAACAATTTTGTTGTCAAGTAATAATCCAGACATAAAATGCTTGTGGGTTTTATAGATTTCTAAAGCATTTGTTCTACTGTTCATTTGTTAACTTTGAAAATTCTAGTACAAAAAAAAAAGAATATTGAATAATGTTAAAATGAAACTTTCTTCTATTTTACAGGAAAATGTTTGTGTGAGGACTACAAAGCACAACAAAGTGTTCGAATATGAAAGGTATCTGAATAGAATTCCTTTGTTGTATTTAAAAAAATAGGAGAAAAATATTCCCCATGTATTGTCTATAAAATATTTTTTTCAATTTCATGAGCACTTGTTAACATTCTTCCCACAAATGTACAATTGAGTTTTAAACAAGCAACAACAAACAATTTGAAGTTGATCAGACCTCTTCAAAGAAAAACTATATGACTGCATTTTATTTTATGTTTTCTAGTGGTTATAGGGAGATATTGGTGATTCAAATTTGGTAATTAATTCCTCTGTCCAGTTCGTAAATTTAAAATCCTTTAATCTTTGGAAAGCCAACCAATAACCCCTTATGTGATATTGGGTATTATGCAATATGTGGTCAGAGTTGCACCATTCCAGCCTGGGCATCCGGACAGTCTGGTCTGGAGTTCAGAGAATACAGATGTAGAGGCATATATAGAGCTACACTGTTTGGGTACATCCTAAAGCCCATTTTCCCATAACGTGGCTCATATTGCATGACATTTACTTCCTAAACTAGATTTTGGCTAATAAATGACATCCTTTAAATGAAAAATACCATAGAATTGGAAAGTAAAGTCCTTGATTAGCCTGTGCAGACTGCACAGTCTAATATGTGATGACACTTTACGCACATGCATTAAGACCAGTTTTCCCATGACGTGGCTCATATGTTTCAGGGTTTATTCACCAGAAGAATCCCAGGAGTTTGTGTTTGATGAAGTGCAGCCTATGATGACATCACTCCTTGATGGGTACGGAATTATATAAGGGACTGACCTTAAGTGGAAAAAATGACATTCCTTTATGTATTTTACTGTTAAAGACAGAAAGAGAATGGTTACAAAGATTAGACATACATTTAGTTTTAACCTATTTATTAACAAAATTGTGTTTGTCTTGAAATGCTTGACTAATTCAAGATGATTGTATTAATGTAAAGAAAAATGTATTTAATGTTAAGTGTTAGCATTTTTAATCTAACTGATTTTTTCTGCTTCTCAATAGCAGCCTTAAAGAATGTCCAATCATTATATAAATGTACTACCGGTATACAGTTATTGTACATGTATACAAAAAATGTTTTTATTATACACTGTATAAACCTTTTTGCTCATGTTTAAACATTGGGTAAGTATAAGATTTTTTATTCAAACAACAACAATCAAAATACTAGAACTTTTACCAAGCACTTACAAACTTCTGTGAAAAATTGCAATTTCAGCTTAAAGTTATAATGATAATTATAATTATATAACATTTACTTATGGCATATATACTAATGGGCAGTTGTAAACTGCACTTGACATTTTGAAATCAGTGAAATCCCTACAAGAACTACTCTACAATATAGGATAAATATTGTAGTTGTTCAATGGGTATAACATCATCATGTGAGTGGTATTTGGTTAAATTAAATCTGATTTTTTAGTCCAAATAAATCAGTTAACAAAAAAAATAATCAAAAGCATAGCATAGGTGGGTTAACCCTTTCCCACTCAGAAGCAAAGTTTAAATGACTATATGCAACCAGCATAAAACCAAAACAGCCTGCTTCAGGTTCTATGCTGTTTGCTGTTCACCAGTATCTTAGGGTTTGAAATGAAGGCTTTAAAACTTTAATCTTTTAAGAAAGGTCTTTAGTTTAATTTAATTTTCTAATGGACTACAAACGGGTAAAATGCATATATGAGGGGTGAAGGGTTAATGTGTATGTATAACACTTTCCTCAGTTACAACATTTGCATCATGGCGTACGGGCAGACAGGCAGTGGTAAGACGCACACGATGCTGGGGAGCCACAAGAACGAAGACTACCATCTCAGAATGGAGGCGCATAAGGACGAGGGGGTCATACCCAGGGCCGCTAGAGAACTCTTCAGGTATCTATAGTAATGCTTTATATGCCTTCTTTGATGTGTGAACTACTACTTATTAAAGTCTCTCTCTGGGAAATAGGGGCTTGATGCATATGAATAAAGTGTTTTTCCAGATAAGCCTGTGCAGTCTAATCAGGGACAACACTTTTGGCTCTATGGATTTTTTTTGGGGGTCTTTTTACACACTTTGAGTGTGCAACAGAATGTCAACAGCCGTGACGTCATGAAAATAAAATAAAAAAATCATATTATTTTAAAGTAAATAAATCTTNATACATTTATTTCATCTTTTTAGTTCTTTAATAAAAACACACTCATTTATTTCGTGTTTTAAGTATTATAAGGGTGCAGGATCAACAGGGTTCATCTTGGGTGTACACAAGGGCTGGACAGAATGTAAACACTTTGCAAGTTATTGAAATACATTAGGAAAAAAAATTACTGCATAAAAGACAGCTTTTTTTTAAGTTTGTGCCAATATCTTAAGATAAAAGGATAAATCATTGAATATGTCTGAAATCGGTGACCGAATTTCATGTTCGTGCAGCATAAAAGTGTACATAAATGGTGTTAACATCAAATTTTTTAATAAGAACACAGGCTTATTAAATAAAGTATTTCTGATGTATTTCGCATTGCCATAAGCAGCAATTAACAAGTTTATTTTTTTTAATTACCACTATTGGTGTGTTAACATCCCTGAACTTTTAATTGTGAACCCTACAAAGTCATGTGATCCTGCACCCTGATTATTTCTGACTTTGATGTAGATAACAAATCGTTGCTAAACACTTTCCAAATACGGCGTTATCGCCTGAATATTGCCAATCTCATAAGGCTCCCACTACCTTAAAGGAAGTCTCTTGTAAATAAAAACACAGTCTAGGTGGAAAGTGTTGTTCCTGGTAAGCCTTTGCGGACTCCACAGGCTAATCTGGAACAACACTTTATGCACATGGATTGAGCCCCTTTCTCCTAGAGCACGGCTCATTAAGTTACAGTTTTGCCCTTAATATTAAGTAGTGTTTTAAGGCCCTCTTGGTGTGGGATCCATTAAGCATTGCGCTTATCCATCTCTCTGTACATGTACTGTAGGTATTTCCCCCCAAAAAATGAACTTCTCTTAAACTATTGGGTGGATCTCACTCAAACCTTTACGTTGAATGACATTTATGTGCAGATACTTATAATTTTGGCTGCGGCAATTTTTGGCAGAATTATGGCCCAGGATGGAACTTGATCAAACGTTAACAATTGAATTACCTAAATGTGTAGATGATCGTAACGAAAGGAACCTTGGCTGCGTAGATTTTTGGCAGAATTATGGCCCTTTGTCTGATTTTTCTATAGGAGCATAGAGTTAAATTCCATAATTCTTTCTTTAATATGTACAGTGTTACTGCCCTTTATTTCTTTTCGTATGCACTCTATGATTCAATTGGAATTTAAAATAATAAGATGAAACTTCATGAACCTAAAGATTGTGAATAACTCCAGGGTGCAAAACTATAACTCTCTTCAGTGTTTTTGGAGTTATTTCCCTTGCATTACTTCTTGTGAAGAGCTCAATTACACAGTGTTATTTTATTGGGCAGATCATAATTCAAAAGGTATTAAAAGGATTCAAAGGAAACTTTGTATGATTGATAGAAGAATTATAAGAAGAATCACGGAGTATACATGTATTTATGGAGTCTTTGTCCTTTTTTATTTTATTTTCTTGTGCAAATCACACGTCCATTAGTATAAAATTATTTGTAATGAAAATTTATAAATCAATAGAGTAAATTGAGATTTCTGTTCTTCAATAAATATATGTTTGTATTTTTCACCTTTGGAAGTAATTAAAGATCAGCTATGTTTAAAATGTTTATCTTGACAATATGAAGGCCATATTTGAATCTGGGTCAAGTATGGTAACAAACTAGATCACCTGGCCAAGTCTTCAAAAATTGGTGTCCGTTAACTCAGATGAGTGCTTGAGGACCATCATGGCATTTTTGTTTAATTTAGTAAAATTTGGGGAATTTTCAGTATGAAAAGGTTATTCTTAAATGAAGTGACGACTTATATGATTGTCTATTCAATCATTTATCTAATATATAAACATGATGTTTATGTGTGAATGATTTTTCCTTTAATTCCACAAGAACACTGGATTCTGGCTACTTCAACAGTTTTTATGCTCTTCTTCTTCGAAGAAGAGGGGGTATATTGTTTTTGGACTGTCTGTCTGTCATTGTGTGTGTCTGTCATTGTGTGTGTCTGTCCCAACACTTTAACCTTGGTCATAACTTTTGCAATTTTGAAGAAAGCAACTTGATATTTGGCATGCATGTGTATCTCATGGAGCTTCTCTTTATCTAAAATTGATAATGATTGATAGACAAACAATTTTGTAGCTTGGTAGGCTTCAGTGGCAACAAAAAGACAGGTTTCATGTTTTCATCTGTCCCCATATTTTTTCAAATTTGAGAAAGCTTTCATCGGATATTGATTTTTTTGGAACAAGTCTCACATGCACAAAAGTCATAAGTGCAAGCATAAGTAAATTTCCTAATACCGTTGAACTTTTTAAGTCAGCTACTGATCAATGTTTAAACTTTTACTTCAATGGTTTTCATCTGATTAAAAATAAATGTATTCTTATTGTGCCATCTTTAAAAAAAAAAAATGAAGGATTTTAAAATGATGTATTTAAATTATTTAAAAAAAGAACATCTTTGACTTAAGTTTAGATTTTCTTTAGTTATTTATACATTTGATCCCAGATCTTTCATTTACTTACAAGTAAAGGAAAAAATCATTCATATCTTCAGTCATCTACGGAACGATTATCTACNCACAAACACACACACACACACACACACACACACACACACACATGCAAATTAATTTATGATAACTAGTTTTGTAATTTTGAAGACTACAATTGCTTTTGTACTTTTGTGTTTTTCCAACTATCTTGATAACGATTTAAAGTTTATTTTAACAACTATCAAACAATTACAAATGAATGTTAAAAAGGTTCCATTTTTGACAATGAGTGTCATATTTATCTCTCATAAATGCAATTTCTTCTTCCAATTTGATTTTTGAGTCTAAAAAAGTGATAAATCCTTCAAAGATTGGTAACTTGTTAATATTTTTTATTTTGAATATATAGACCTCTAGGAGTATTATAATGTAATTGAGTACATCTGTGCTAGGTTTATTTTCTGTGATTCCTAAAAAAGCATTCTTTTTGGAAATGTGTGTTCCAATATTATTTAACTGAATTAAATTGTTTAGATTTCTCCAGAGGATCTGTATATGCAAACCTCCCAAAATAAATGATCTATGGTTTCGACGTGTGAGTGACAAAAATCACAGAGACTACTGGGTTTAATTTTGCATTTGAATAGGTATTTGTTTGTCGGTATAATCCTCATTATAAATTTGTATTGGAAACATCTCATGGACATATCAAAAGTCACTTTTATTAGAATAAGGTATATCGTTTTCCAATTGAGTAATATATAACAGCTAAAAGTTTCGTTCCACTTTGATTCATTTTTTTCATTTGCTTTCTCGGTTTTTATTTGTACATTGTACAGAAGTTTGTTTACATTTTTTTTCTGTATCAGATCCTGTAAATTGTTATTATTATATGGAATATGTGTTGCTTCATTTGTAAGTTTTTGTTTGTATTTGTTAGGGATTTTGGAAATAAGTGAGAAGTATTTGAGGGAGTCATTGTTTGATATGTTATATCGGTATTTCATATCGTTGAATGTAAAAAACTTTCCATTTCGATAATCATATAATTGTTGAATGCATTTAACTCCTATGCTATACCAATCTTCATAGAAGATCCAGATAATATTTTCTTGTATATCTATTACGTTTTTGGTTTGGTTGAATTTGTGTTTTATTGCATCCCACGCCAAAAGTACATCGTTAAAAATGTGTTCTTTCCACAAATTTGTTGTATAATGGTAGAGTCAATATTACTTTCTAATATAAGTTTATCTCCATAATCCTTAAGTCTATGTTTAATTAATATTTTCCATTTTCCTTTATTCTCATTATCCAGGTAACGTTTAACCCAACTAGCCTTGATTGAGTTCTGAAAGCATTCTATGTCTGTAATTTTTAAACCGCCATATTCATAGTTTTGATATATATTGTTGTTGAAATTAAGTATGTTTTTATTTATTTCATTTATTATATGTTTTGGTGGGTTCGGGAGTACAGAAAATGGGTAAACAGTTTAGGAAGAGCAAAGTTTTGATAACTGTGATTTTTCCCATGAGAGATAATTTTCGATGTTGCCATCGCTTTAAGCAGTCATTAAACTCGTTTATTTTAGGTACTAGATTTTTGTGTATATTAAGGTGTGTTTTGTTATAAAAGGTTATTCCTAGGGGTTTTGTGCCATCTGATGTCCAAATGAAGGGTTTATCATGGCAATGTTTTGTACATGTTTGTGATAAAGAACCGACTCTCATAATCGTTGTTTTTGAAGTGTTGAGATTTAGGCCTGATATTTTACCAAAGTTTGAAATCATGTCAATTAAGTTTATCAAAGATAACTGTGTTCCATTATTTAAAAATGTTGTATCATCAGCAAAGAAAGTTTGCTTGATTTCTACATTATCAATTTTAATGCCAGATATTTTATCATTTTTATCAATACAATTTGATAGTAGTTCATCTGAAAGATGCCCATTATTTATTACCATGCTAGTTATGTCCTTGTAGAAAACTTTTATTCATTGTATAAGGTCGATACCAAAATTAAAGTGTTGTAAGCATTTAGTGATAAATGAATGGTTTAAACTATCAAAAGCTTTTTCGAAATCTACAAAAAGCAGCAGACCTGGTTTATTATTATGTTCTAAATATTCTAGAATGTCGAATATAAGTCTAACGTTTTCTCCTATGTATCTATTCTTCATGAAACCTGTCTGGTTGTTGCTAATTATTTTTGGTAGATTGTTTTTAATTCTGTTTGATAAAGCTTTTGTTGCAATTTTGTATTTGATATTTAATAGGCTAATAGGTCGCCAATTTGATAGATTATACAGATCTGTTCCTTGCTTTGGTAACAGTGTTATAATTCCCTGTTTTTGAAGGGTTGTTAATTCACCAGTTTCAAAGGAGAAGTTCAATGATTTAATAAGATATTGCTTTATTTTGTTCCAAAATAATTTATAGAATTCAGTTGTCAAACCGTCTGAACCTGGATTCTTGTTGTTTTGCATTTCTAAAAATGCTTTGCTGCATTCAAGCTTCCTTCGCAAGACAGTTTACTTTCTTCGTCTAAAGTTTTTATTGGTACATCAAAGAATGAGTTGTTTTCTGTTTCAACAGGTTTAAAACTGTAGAGTTTTTCGAAAAAATGCGCTTCAGCTTTTAATATTTCATCCTTGTTTGTTATATCCTTGTTATTGATATGTACTTTATGGATAGCTTTTTTTCAGCATTCTTTTTTTCAAGGTTTGCAAAATATGAAGAATTTCTTTCGTCTTGTTCAATTCGGATGGCCTTTGATCTAAGAATGATTTAATTTATTTTGTGTTCTCTTAATTCTTCAATTTGTTCTTTTTTGTCTTTAATAAGTTTAGTTATTTCAGCCTTATTATTATTAATATTATTATTATGATTATTATTAATTATTATTATTATTATTATTGTTGTTGTTATTATTAATGTTATTGCTTTGATTTTGAGTTCTTGTATTTACATTAATATTATTGTTATTTTTATTATTTTTCATATTCTTATCTTTTTCATTACAGTTAGTATTATCTTCATTATTGCCATCATCATTAATAATTATCATTATTATTTTCTTTGTCCTTACTATTATTTAATTTATTCTCTAGAATATTCAATTCGTTTAATAATTTTTCTTCATGCAACCGTTCTTGTTTACGTTTAAAAGATGAGTATTTAATGCTTTCATTTCTAATAGTACTTTTAATAATTTCCCACATAACATTTGGGTTTGCTTCCTTATTTATGTCTGCGGTTTCTTGAATATTTTGTTTTATGTTGTCTTGATATTGTTTATCTAGTAGTATAGAATTATTAAGTTTAAAAAAAACAGGACCTTTTCCCAAAAGCATGCAATCAATGGATAAGTTTACTATTGAATGATCTGTTTTAAAACCTGGTTTTATTTGACATGATTTTATTATATTGCACAGACTTTCTGAAACTAAAAAATAATCTAGTCGGCAGTGTACTGCTGGTTTACTGTTTGAATGCCAGGTGTATTGTTTTTTATCGGGTATGTTTCACTCTCCATATGTCTGTTAATTCTGCCGCGCTTATAATCGACATAAATGTTTGTCTGCATTTTGGGTGTGTATTTTGCTTCCCATGTTTTTTGTCTATGTCTATATCTAATATTGTGTTGAAGTCTCCACCTATTATGTAAGACTTTTCGTTGTTATTAACAACGATATTTTGAAGCTTTGTAAACAATGACGGGTCATCATTATTTGGTCCATAAATGTTAATAAGAGTAATAATTATATCTTGAATATTTATTTCTGCTGATATTACCCGGCCGCTTATTATTTCATTAAAGTTTGATAACTTAATATTACTGTCAGGGTGGGTTAATATACATACACCTTCACTGTTTGTTTTATTGCCGCTATAAACACACTCTCCTTGCCATTCGGTTTTAAAACTTTTGAAGATTATTTTTGTAAGATGCGTTTCTTGTAAGAAAAATATCGAATATTTTGAACTTTTGAGCCATTCAAATATCTGCCTACGTTTATCTTTATTTCCTTAACCTCGTACATTTAATGTTGCAATTACTAATTCCATTTCGTATTTGAGTGTCCAAATATCAATATTAAGATCGTAAGATGGTTAGTATGGGTATTGGTGTATATGTTTACATTTTTTTGTTTGTTATAACGTTTTATAAGTGATCTATGGTACATATAATAGTTGGTAGACTTTATTGTAGTTGGTTGACTTATTTGTACTTGTTTTTTGCATGAAGTTTTCATAGAGAAGAAGACAAATTAGTTTACCAAAAGGGTAGAATTCCAGATATTTGCTAAATAGAAATTGATAAGTTATAACTTTGCTTTTGTTCTTTGCTAAATATTGCGAAATTGAACAAAAACATCAATATATTTAAATGCTCGCCAAAAAAAAAAGCACACTCTCCTGCGTTGCAAAATACGCTACAAAAAGAATGATACAAAAACGTTACAGGTTCACAAAAGAATAGGAAAAAAAACAACAACAAAAAAAACAGCTCGAGCGCGCACAACGTGACTGTCTGCTGACATTGCATGTAAAATAAAACACTATGAGCTCGCACACACATATGTATACACACACACACACATAACCTTGTGCATACATACATAAATTTTACATTTCGACAAACATGTATATATATAGACATACATACAAACATACATGTAAATATACATTGCATGTAAAAAAAACTATAAGTCACACACATATATGTGTATACACACACGCACACATAACCTTGTTGCTACATACATTTACATTTCGACAAACGTTTACATATATAGGCATACATACATACATGTATATATACTTATGGTATATTTAGTTTTGTTTTCAATAAAGATACGAACATTTTTAAGCCAATAAATTAAAATGCATGCTGTCATACTTGACTTGTTGTTTCCGCATTAGTTTACACATTTGTTCACATTTCAACACAAGGAACATCTGGTGTAAATGACATGACATACAATGATACAGAGACAAAAATTAGTTGATTGCTGATATTCAAAAAATAGTTTTGTTTAAATATAAACTGTTCCACGTATTTGTTGTTTTCAAAACGTACTGTCGCATCGTGATTTAATAATATATGGTTTTGATGTTTTCCACATGTAAATTTATGTTTAAGGTACAGTGTATATTTATCTCACAATATTCACAACATCTGAATACAATGGAAAAATAAATGTAAGATGACGTAACCTGAACATAAGACTTTCCAATGCAAAAAGAAAACACAAACAGTATGCCTGCAATAATATATGTGCTATTAATACATATACAACCTCTTGTGCGTTCATTCATAAAAAGTATCGACTTACACGCATGCGTTATTCATTTTATTTATGTATTACTATATTTTTTTTTTAGACTCCAAAAACTTATATTCAAAAATATATTTATTATAGACTTTGGTGTTAATTTAATTTTGCTATTTTAGTTTAATGTTTTCAGAATACGCCCTCATCTCGATTAATATTCTATGTTTTATGTTTGTAATAAGTATATACATATACTTTTAAAAATATTAATTTTACAGTATGCATGTACTTTAGTGTAATCGGTCTGTCGATAGAATATTGACTTAAGTATGTTCTTATACTAGGCCAATATCTTCTTTTCCAGGTTAATTTCAGAGAAGCCTGAAGGGACGATTTCTGTCGAGGTTTCAGTTGTTGAAATCTACAACAACGACATTCGGGACTTGTTAAGTGGCGACCCGACCGCCAAACATGATGTCATCACAGGGGCAGATGGCTCTCTTAGTATTCCTACCCTCACCTCAAGGTATCCATTGTATAGAGAAGTAGTGACATGCTGATAAAAAATAATAGTGGAATTAATCCTTCTATAAATTACTGTGCTGGAATATCTGGCACTGTTCAGATTTAATTATAACAGCCAACGGACAAGTGAATTTATATTAAGATTGAATGAACGTGGTCACATTATTTTCTGAAAACCGGGTGAAAATGATAATGAATTTCTGTTAACAATAAATCTGTGTTGCATGTATCTAAATGGTCTGGATTACTTATTTAATTTCTCTTTGCCTGTTTTAATTGCATTTTAACAGACAATATTTTAATACATATTGTCTACAAATAACAATGAAATTAAACATGCCTCATTAAACTTGTCAAAGTTGTCAATGATTCAAAAGGTTGATAGCTAAAAATTAGTAACAGCATTAGAGCGTCAAACTTGAATAAACACATGCTATTATTCACACCTTTATTTGCATCAAACAATAGATTAATTTATTACACTTAAAATGTCAAATGCCCCAGTAAATAGAGGATATTTGTTCATGTCAGTGTAAGATCGTTTGTTATTTCACGAGTGATCATAGAAAATATATTTTCACGAGTGGCGCAGCCACGAGTGAAAATATTATTTTTCTATGATCACGAGTGAAATAACAAACGATCTTGCACTACATGAACAAATTTTCTGTTTCTTTTATGCCCCTTTTTCAAGAAAATAATTAATTATAATTTCCCTTTCGCTGAAAAGTGACCCTCTCTCCCGTGGCATGCCTCAATACATTGAAATGACGTCATTTTTGACGTCATTTTGTTTACGAAATGAAGTCATTATTCCAGGGAAATTCTTCAGTTAACTCTTTTACAATGTAAATAAACGGTAAAAAAAGCATAAAATTAAAAGAAAATATGTTGGATTCGGTGGATAATCGATTTAATTTTGCTCGTGATCATAGAAAAAATATAAACAATGATATAAACAAGGGAAGTACATCTTCATATGATAATCTAAAAATAGAAAAAAAAAATCCGAAAATGTGTTCTTTTCACCAGTGAAAAGAACAATTTTGTTCTTTTCACTGCTGTTATTTCACTGCAGAAATGTCATATTTTATCATTAGGTATAAAAGAAAAATTAGTCTCTAATCAATTATAATTTAGCAATTATGCAATCAGCTCAATAGGCCCCACCATATTGAAAACGCTCGAGACAGAAATGGAAGTTTGGAGAAAAATAATCCAAGACCCACTCGCGTTATATTGGATTCTGCTTTATAACGGATCGCATTATATTTGATTTACAGTGTATACTGTTTTTCTAAATTCTACAATTCTATTGCAAGAATTACTGGTTTACTAAATTCTACAATATTATTACAAGAATGACTGTTTTACTAAATCCTACAATATAATTATACATATACTGGTTTTCTAATTTTCTAAAATATTATTACAAGAATCACTGGTTTACTAAATGGTACAATATTTAACTAACAAACATTTCAGTCCACGGACCATTGAGCTTCACAAACAGCTTGTGCAAAAGTATTTAATCGTGTTATTAGCCTGTTCATTTGAGCCTTGCTCTGTGAAAAGGGGACTTAATACATGTGTGTAAAGTTTCGTTCCAGATAAGTCTGTGCAGTCCACACAGACTGCACAGGCTAATATGGGAATACACTTAACGCAGATGCATTAAACCCTGTTTTCTCAGAGCGCATTTCATTTATGTTTCTGTTATAGTTCTGAGTTGAATTCATTTTGTTGCTGTTATCTACAAATTACATGTAGTTTTACAATAGTCATTAATAAATTTAAATGTGAATCACATTATCTTTTTCTCTATTGAGTGAAGAAATGGCAGGCATACACTTATTACACCCAAATAACAATTTAGTTGGGCTTAGTTTTAATTAAAATATCTCTGCTCTTTCTGTTTATAAATGTGTGCGTATGGATGACACTTAACACGTCTTTGTAATTAACCCTTTGAGCGCTGGAACCGGATTTTGAAGGCCTTTGCAAACAGTTTTGATCCAGATGAGACGCCACAGAATGTGGCGTCTCATCAGGATCCAAACTGTTTGCTATTCTGATAGTATTCTTTGAAAAAAAATCGAAGAAAATGCTAATTTTAGAAATTCAGCAAACAACATTTTAGCAGACAACAAATTTCCCAGCATGCAAAGGGTTAAGGAAGACTTTAATAAGCTTTAATGAATACCAAATACAATTCAAACTTACCACCAGGTAAGAAACAGTTTAAAGAACAATAATATCAGTTGATTAATATAGACTAAAGTTCATGGTATATTTTTTGTCCATTTTGCAATAAAATGTAAAAAAAATAAATGAATTTCTGTGAAGACAAAATATTTCAGGAAAAATAATAGTTTTTTTGTTCTTTGACAATAAGATTGTTTGCTTAATTGCTTTGAGCAAAAAAGGATGTTGACAAGAAAATTATTAGCCTTAGTCATTTGATGCCATCAAGCTCAAATAAATAGCCTTGTTCTAGGAAAATAGGGCTTAATTCATGTGTGTAAAGTGTCATCCCAGATTAGCCTGTGCAGTCCACACAGGCTAATCAGGAACAACACTTTCCACCTTAACTGGATTTTCACTGAGGAGAGACTTCCTTTTAACGAAGCATACCATAAAAACGGAAAGTGTCGTTCCTGTGAGCCTATGCAGACTTGGATGACACTTTACGCACATGCATTAAGGCAAGATTGCCCAGAACGAGGCGTTAATAGGTTTACACTTAAAGAAAACTAATTGCCTTGTTCAACTTGTAGGAAAGTCGACAAGATACAGGACGTGATGTCATTCGTCCAGTACGGCCTGCGCATGCGGCGTGAGTCTGCCACAATGGTACACGAGCACTCGAGCAGGTCTCACCTTGTTGTGACCTTGACTGTGAACTCTCAGGCCCCCAACTTCCTGTCTAAACCTGCCACTCCTACGCCTGCACAGGACGGTATGTCTTGTGTGAGAGAGTTAGATATGAACATCATCATATCTGGTACACTGTTGTGTACTTACTATAGAACTTCGTTTTGGGAAATCTGGGCTTAATGCATGTGCGTAAAGTGTCATCCCAGATTAGCCTGTGCGGACTGCACATGCTAATCAGGGAAGACACTTAACTCACATGCATTAAGCCCAATTTTCCCAGAATGAGACTCATATTGGTGTACTGTTGTATACTTACTATAATAGGTATTTGGTATATTCCATTATACTGCTTTTTATGCCCCCGGTAGGGTGGCATATAGCAGTTGAACTGTCAGTCCGTCCGTCCGTCAGTCTGTGTGTCTGTCCGAAAACTTTAACGTTATGACAACTTTTGCAATATTGAAGATAGCAACTTAATATTTGGCATGCATGTGTATCTCATGAAGCTGCACATTTTGAGTGGTGAAAGGACAAGGTCATCCTTCAAGGTCAAAGGTAAAAAAGAAAAAGTTTAATGCATGTGTATCTCATAAAGCCGCACATTTTGAGTAATGAAAGGTCAAGGTCAATGTCATCCTTTGGAGGTCAAAGGTCATTTGTTTTTTTGTTTTGTTTTTTCAAAGCGGCACAGTAGGGGGCATTGTGTTTCTGACAAACACATCTGTTAGGTATAATCTAGTATAGTTTATTGTTGGTATACTGTAGTGTATTGGGTATTTGGTATTAAAAGTGCCACAATTTGAATGTTTCCCATCAGGTGTATTCTAGTATCTGGATTATTTTAATAAAATGAGCCTGGTTCTGGTAAAACTGGGCTTAATGCCTGAACGTTAAGTGTCATCTCATATAAGCATGTGCAGTCTGCAAAGGCTAATCTGTGACACTTTCCGCTTTAACTGGCTTTTCAACTTCCTTTAAACAAAAAATACCATAAAAGCGGAGAGTGTCCTCCCTGATTAGCCTGTGCAGACTCCACAGGCTAATCTTGACGACACTCTACACATGCATTAAACCAAATTTTCCCACAACCAGACTCATATTTGGTACACTGTTGTATACTTCAATAGGTATTTGGTACACTGTTGTATACTTCAATAGGTATTTGGTACACTCTAGCATTCTGGGTTTTTGGTAAGATCTAGTATACTCAATTGTTGGTATAGTCTAGCATATTGGGTATTTGGTATTAAAAGCGCCACAATTTAAATGTTACCAATCAGGTGTATTCCAGCACCTGGATTATTTTAGTTAAAAATGCTACATTCTGCGGAGTAAGAAACTATATTAAGCCTTTCAGTTTAAAACATCTTATTATGGGTTCTTTGACACCATACATGCTTAGTGTAAATTTAAAGGCGTAATAAAATCAATGCAGTGTCTGTCTGTCAGCCATATATTTTAATCAAACATGTCATCCTGTGTGAAGTTGATTGTCAATTAAGTGGTCTGTCTTCCAAATCAAAGTCTTCTTTTGAGACATTTGTTTTTGCTTGTCCCACTGCCTTAAATGATAAACTCAATATCACAACATTGGTAACATTTGAAAGAATGAACCTACATGAATAAAAATAAATGTGTTTTATAACTCCGCAGGGAGGGGCATATTGGAGTCAGGCAGGGGTATATTGGAATCAGGGAGGGGTATATTGGAGTCAGGGAGGGGTATATTGGAGTCAGGGAGGGATATATTGGAGTCAGGGAGGGGTATATTGGAGTCACGGAGGGGTATATTGGAGTCACGGAGCGGTAAATTGGAGTCTTGGAGGGGTATACTGGAGCCAGGGAGGAGTATATTGGAGTCAGGGAGGGGTATATTGGAGTCAGGGAGGGGTATATTGGAGTCAGGGAGGGGTATATTGGAGTCAGGGAGGGGTATATTGGAGTCAGGGAGGGGTATATTGGAGTCAGGGAGGGGTATATTGGAGTCAGGGAGGGGTATATTGGAGTCAGGGAGGGGTATATTGGAGTCAGGGAGGGGTATATTGGAGTCAGGGAGGGGTATATTGGAGTCAGGGAGGGGTATATTGGAGTCAGGGAGGGGTATATTGGAGTCAGGGAGGGGTATATTGGAGTCAGGGAGGGGTATATTGGAGTCAGGGAGGGGTATATTGGAGTCAGGGAGGGGTATATTGGAGTCAGGGAGGGGTATATTGGAGTCAGGGAGGGGTATATTGGAGTCAGGGAGGGGTATATTGGAGTCAGGCAGGGGTGTATTGGAGTCAGGCAGGGGTGGGTATATTGGAGGCAGGGAGGGGTATATTGGAGTCTGGGAGTGGTATATTGGAGTCAGGCAGGCATATATTGGAGTCAGGGAGGGTGTATTGGAGTCAGGGAGGGGTGGGTATATTGTAGGCAGGGAGGGTTATATTGGAGCCAGACAGGGGTATATTGGAGTCAGGCAGGGGTGTATTGGAGTCAGGCAGGGGAGGGTGTATTGGAGTCAGGGAGGGGTATATTGGAGTCTGGGAGAGGTATATTGTTCTCGGGGAGGGGTGTATTGGAGTCAGGGAGGGGTATATTGGAGTCAGACAGGGGTGTATTGGAGTCAGGCAGGGGTGGGTATATTGGAGTCAGGCAGGGGTATATTGGAGTCAGGGAGGGGTGTATTGGAGTCAGTTAGGGGTATATTGGAGTCAAGAAGGGGTGTATTGGAGTCAGGCAGGGGTATATTGGAGTCAAGGAGGGGTAAATTGGAGTCAGGGAGGGGTATATTGGAGTCAAGGAGCGGTATATTGGAGTCTCTTTATCGGTTTGTCCTCATTTTTCGTCCACATTATATTTAATAAGTTTGTGGAGCAAGCAACTTCCACATTTCTAAAGTGATAACATTTTAACTAAAAATATTTAAACACCATGAAGTGTAGATGTTCATGACAGTTTTCATGATGCCCACATTCCTGTGTACTTATAATTAGCCATGGGCGTGGCAGTATTATTAACATCTGCATCTCCATAAAACAAAGCACTGACATACGGTACACTATTGACGGGCACGATTCCATGCATAAACTTTTTGTATCTTATCATATGACATTGTTTGTATACTATGTTAAAAGTTGCCAAGATGTCCCTCTTTCAACTCCAATAATTCCAATTCAGTTGCATCTGTCAGAATTATCACGCACAGAAATGCA
This sequence comes from Dreissena rostriformis, assembly GCA_007657795.1. NCBI lineage: Eukaryota > Metazoa > Mollusca > Bivalvia > Myida > Dreissenidae > Dreissena > Dreissena rostriformis. Next base: position 89,046 of record VMBQ01002853.1, on the reverse strand, counting down.
TGATAAAAATAGGCAAACAAAGGTGACTTTATGTACATTTTCTTTCATCTATCATTTTTTAGTTCCCGAAAGTTTCAAACAAATGCTGATTCAGACACAGTGTAAGTTTTATACAAAGTTACCTCAAACTGAATATGTAGTGTCAGTTAGAACAGTGTGGTGAACCAACACAATTAGGCTGCGCCCTGGGAAAACTGGGCTTAATGCATGCGTGTAAAGTGTCATCCCAGGTTAGCCTGTGCAGTCCGCACAGGTTAATCTTGAATAACACTTTCCACCTTGACAGGATTTTTGCTAAGAAGAGATTTCCCTTAAAAAAAACAACATAAAAGCGGAAAGTGTTATCCCAGATTAACCTGTGTGGACTGCATTAAGCCCCGTTTTCCCAGAGTGAGGATAAACTAGATACTCCACATGTCCTACCTTGTCTTTGCCAGGTGAAGTCTATTTCTATACTGTACCGTCTTAATTCCATCTGTGTGACAGGAAAGTTTTATTAACTGATTTAATGCAACAGGGTTAAAACGTGGCCAAGACATGCATAACTCAATGTCGTGATTACTATGCTTGCATGCAATTTCCTAATTTGCATGTATAATTTGACATTGAGTCTGTTTTATGATCATTATGCCTGCATATAAACACTGCATAGAGCCAGAAACACGTATTTTCTACAGCGATTTGAGTCGGTTTAAAGTGCTTTTGTACTAAGATAATTACTTGTTTGTCGCATGCATAAGATTCGTACAAGAACAATAAATATATTGTCATTTAATCAAATTTCTTACAGGTGAACTGGTTGCCGGTTTGTAAAAAATAAGGTTGAAACTATGCATGATGCATTTGACAACAACAATTAATAAAAAAAGCAAATTTTATGACACGTATTGTGTTTCAACCACAAGCTTTTGTTAATAAGTGCAAACCTTATTTTCATGTGTTCAATTCTTTTGTTATCATGCGCTATCTGCTTCTCATAGGCAAGATCTTGATAAGAATACAGCCTCGCTCTGGGAAAATGGGGCTTAATGCATGTGTGTTAAGTGTTATCCCAGATTAGGCTGTGCAGGGACTACACTTTCTGCCCTGACAGGATTTTCGCTAAGAAGAGACTTTCTTACACTGAAAGGCTAATCTGGGATAACACTTTACCAGTGTTCTGCCATGAATCTTTACTGTTGGGGACAGGGACCCTTTAGGGTTTAAAAAAGTGGGGACAAAAGGGAAAAATCTGGGGACACAGCAATATATTTGTAGCAGAATTAAATTTTCAGAAACTAATTACCTTGTACTTGCACTCTTAAACTTGCTTGATTTCTTCTTACAGCCAGTCCACTGGGTGAAACATTCTAATTCAAACTTGAACATTTTAAAACTGTCAAACAATTATCAACAGTACTTGTTCGATAATTAGAATTACCGATAGTAAAGGCATTTTCTTTTTTGTGCTTTATGCACAAACTGCATGTCATTTTGTTGTTTGTCAAACAGTAACCAAGAAAATTCTCGAAGCCAATTTGCTTGGAATGTACGTTTAGGGGCAGACTTTTTTTCGTCATTGCTAAACGCTGTTGGGACTTGGGAAGACTTTGTTGGGGTGTTATTATTATTATCATATTTGCTAATTTTACTTGCTGGAGGAAAAAAACTCAAAATGGATTTTGTTTTCTTCGGCCGGTCACTTTCCGCCATTTTGATATGTGTGGAAATTTCCTTGATATCTGATTGGTTGTTATAATCTCAACTTACCTATGAAATAAAGTGTTATTAAAGTAAATTAACCATTGGCTGCGAAATGACGTCACGTCCAATGAAATAATTCGTTCTAGTTACGCATTCACTCGATTACTTACAAATTGAATAGTTTATTTTTTATTTCTTATTCCTCTGCGCCGCGGACCCATATACGGAAAACGGGTGGGGACAAATCTTTGTTTTTTGCGCCAATGACGCAAGGGCGCATCCACGGCAGAACACTGACTTTACGCACATTCATTAAACCCTATTTTCCCAGAGCCAGACTCATTGCTATAGACTTGTCAGCACTGGACATGGCCAGCTGATGTTTAGACATACAAGAAATGAGATGCAGGTGTTTGAGCCTGAAAGTAATATATTGTATCTATAGGGAAAAAAAGGGACAGAGTGCTGCCTCATGTACAGTGTTCTTTATTGTTTTTAATCTGTAACAAATAATTAAAATATTGTCATTTGGACAATCCGTTTATGCTTTTTTATTAGCGGAAAGCAATACAAATAAAAAATGATAGCAAAATCATTGGTAAAAAAACGTTTAAAATGTACAGCTCTTTGATGACAGGTAGTATGTCAACAAAGGACAGGCTCCTTGCATGGATGACAGGGTCACATGTTCTGAAAGATGATGCTGTCAACATGCAATGTTCCATCATGTTTTATAATGACTATTCATTAGTTGTAAACATGCGTAAGACAAATTCCCGTCGTTAGGTTCAAGACATGTTGTATAGAAAATAAATTCTTTACACTGACCTTTCGACTTGAACCTGTTGTGATTCGTCCATTAATGTTTTGGTCTATCGACTAAATACGACTTTGTGCGACAAAGGTTTCTGGACCTTAGAAATATGAACAGTAACTATTGTCGTGAAACATTTTTATAGTAAGGAAACAGATTTAGCAGATGTTTGTTGGATTTTTTGCACTTAAAATATGTAAAATGATTTTATTTATTTTTTAGTCTGCATGTATTACAAATGTGATCATTTAGAAAGATAAATGCATTTGGCAGAACCAATATGTACACATTTTTTTATTTTGTGCATTTTGCTCACCTTTGATCATATTGAAAAGGGAATACAAATATTTTAGTTTGGGGTAAATTCTATCAAACAACTGATCAATTGGTTTAGGCTTAAAATCTCCCAAGAAAGGTCTTAAATAGTACATTAAGCATTATATAAACTTAATAGTTTCAAGTTGGGTATGCAGTTGTGAATATAAGAGCTATATTCTATAATGTTTTGGTTTCTTTTAGATTGTGTTCAGCAGCACGGTTACTTTCATTTTCACTCTCTGTATATGTGTTCAGCAGTACGGTTACTTTCATTTTCACTCTCTTTATATGTGTTCAGCAGCACGGTTACTTTCATTTTCACTCTCTGTATATGTGGTTTGGTTCAGCATCACGGTTACTTTCATTTTCACTCTCTGTATATGTGGTTTGGTTTGTGTTCAGCAGCACGGTTACTTTTATTTTCACTCTCTGTTTATGTGGTTTGGTTATGTGTTCAGCAGCACAGTTACTTTCATGTTCACTCTCTGTATATGTGGTTTGGTTATGTGTTCAGCAGCACGGTTACTTTCATGTTCACTATCTGTATATGTGGTTTGGTTTGTGTTCAGCAGCACGGTTACTTTTATTTTCACTCTCTGTATATGTGGATTGGTTATGTGTTCAGCAGCACGGTTACTTTCCTTTTCACTATCTGTATACCCAGGTATGTGGTTTGGTTATGTTTTCAGCAGCACGGTTACTTTTATTTTCACTCTCTGTATATGTGGTTTGGTTATGTGTTCAGCAGCACGGTTACTTTCATGTACACTCTCTGTATATGTGGTTTGGTTATGTGTTCAGCAGCACGGTTACTTTCATGTTCACTATCTGTATATGTGGTTTGGTTTGTGTTCAGCAGCACGGTTACTTTCATTTTCACTCTCTGTATACCCGGATATGTGGTTTGGTTATGTGTTATTATGAGCTATTGTTTATAGCAACGTGGTGAAGAATTCCCTTGGAAACCAGGAGGTTCCAAGGTGTTGAACCCTACCTGCAGCGTAAGGCAACTTGTTTAGCTTTGTTGCATTAAATGTATTCAATATATATATGAGCCTCACTCTGGGAAAATGGGGTTTAATGCATCTGCGTAAAGTGTTGTCCCAGATTAGCCTGTGCAGTTCGCACAGGCTTATCAGGAACGACACTTCCCGCTTTTATGGAATTTTTCGTTTAAAGAAAGTCTGTTCTAAAAGAAAATCCAGTTTAGACAGAAATTGGCATCCCTGTTAAGCCTGTGATGACTACACAGGCTAATCTGGGACGACACTTTACAAACATGCATTTAGCCCAGTTTCCCAAAACGCGGCTCATATGTATACAATATAAATTGTAAACTACATGTGGGTATAAACAACATGTGGGTATAAACCTCATGTGGGTATAAACCTCATGTGGGTATAAACCTCATGTGGGTATAAACCTCATGTGGGTATAAACTACATGTGGGTATAAACCTCATGTGGTAATAAACCTCATGTGGGTATAAACTACATGTGGGTACACATGTTTTAGATTTGTTTATCATTTCCCTACCACCTACAGACTCGGGCATCATTCCGTATGCAGTGAGGATGGCCTTACTGGCCAACATGGCCAACGGTGAAATCCAGTTGACTTTACCCCACCCACCAGACTTAACACAGTCTAATTTTCCCAGTTTTTTAGTGTTTTGTTGCATCCTAGACTTATTCCACAAGATCAGAAATTGTTAGCAAAAAACTTAATATGTTTGTTTCTAAAACTTATGTTTTACTGGAACTTGTTTACATAACATTGTTGTACAAAATATTAATGGTAGTGCACAATTTGTCCTGAATTTGTTAATTAATACCTTACCTAAGAACTAATATAAAGAAAGATGTCCCCACATCTTTGTTTAATAACAGGCAAACATAGTACAGTCACATTATATTTAATTTTATATACTTGATGCAATATTTTGTTCAGCCATTTCTATTAGAGAAAACAAACACGTAATTTTGTGTTCATATAGTTTGAAGACAGAAGTAAGATGTTTCCTTAGTATAGGGAAGTTTTATTGTATGTTTCTGTCAGATTAAGAGATATTTATTGGGTCACAGTTTTGTTACCATGCTTGTAGGACTTCCAGTTATAATGGGACGTCCATCCACAGGTAGTATGGGAAGTTGGGTTGCCGGGCAACTGTTTCTTGTTGCTTTTTTACTTGTCAATCACTACATGCAGCATTATTAATCCATCGATGAAAAGAAGGAAGGGAGTTAAGTTAAAGAAATGTTCTTGGAATTCTTTTGTTAGTTTGTCTGTACGTCTGTAACAAGTTTGTGCCTACATGATATATCTTATACCCTTAAAAGGATTTTCATGAAAAAACATCGTTAACGAATAATTTTAGATAAAATGAAATCAAATACCAAAAACATGCTTTTATTGGCATGAAATTTTACTTATTTCACGTTTATTTAAGCAAGAAAAGTACAGGTTTACAAAAGTTATGTATTTGAACAACCTAGAACTGAAATAGCAATATAAAAAGATAGCACACTCCAAAGTGAAGCATTTTCATCAGGCAATAACGTGTTATGCATTTCATTCTACAGTAAAGAGGTGCTAACAGATGTAGTTTTGTACATTGACCCTTCTTTTAATGCCAGAAGCATGCGCTTTCTAGTCTGTTTCATTGAACACTAAATTAACATTATAACAAGTATGAAATATAAGAAAATATTGACATTATTATTTGTATGTCTCCAAAGTGTGGCATATAATTATCGCAACGTTCTTGAATCCGTCCGTCTTTCTTTACTCAGGAAGTATTAGAGGAATCCATATAATGATAGAGGGCATAAAGGAGGTGCAGATCGCCCGAGAATTGAAGGCGTGTGCACAGACCAAAATCTTTCTGTATTAATTTTGGAGTTATTTCCCTTTGTTTATTTTTTGTGCAGAAAGTAATTACAAACTTTAATGTTTGTGTTCAAAAGATTATTTGAAAATATTAAATGTATTAAAATGAAACTTCATATAATGATAAAGGGATTTAAGATCAATTGAAGAGTGAAAGTACAATAATCATTTCTTCACTATAAACATAGTTATTGCCATTTGTTAATGTTCTTGATATTAAGATGTAACTTCATACATCTAAAGAGAACATTGTAATCGTGTCCAGAAATCAAGAACTATCACTCTCTCTTTTATACCTAATGATAGAATATGACATTTCTTCAGTGAAATAAAAGCAGTGAATATAAACAAATTGTTATTTTCACCGGTGAAAATAACAAATTTTGCATGCTATTTTTAGATCGTTTGTGGGGTTTTCCCAAAATTGGACAATCTGCGTTTGTCAACTGTGGAAAAACAAAATCGTCTAAAAATGCGATATTTCAACATTCAACATTATTAATGTAAAAATGGAAGAAATAATACGATAAATATAATATTATGTGAGTTTTGGATAAAGATAAAGTTTATTATGCTCGGCTCGAACCAAACACTAATGACAATTTTGTGTATTGAAATGTATTGAGGCACGCCACGGGAGAAAGGGTAACTTTTCAGCGAAAGGGAAACAGCTGTTAATTATTTTCTTGAAAAAGGGGCATAAAAGAAACAGAAAATTTGTTCATGTCAGTGTAAGATCGTTTGTTGTTTCACTTGTGATCATAGAAAAATAATATTTTCACTCGTGGCTGCGCCATTTGTGAAAATATATTTTCTATGATCACTCGTGAAATAACAAACGATCTTACACTGACATGAACAAATATCCTCTATCTCTTTAGTGTTTTTGGAGTTATCTTCACTTCAAGTCACAGCACTAAAGTCTTGTTTTATATAAATACATGCTTTTATATTTCACCATTCTAAATACTTTAAATCCTCCACTTAGTGCAGAACAATTTTAATTCTATTAAGAGTGGTAAACATTTTTTTTTTACCTTAACTCCACTCAAACAATAACAATAACCCTTTTGTTATTTAACATTGTTCAACTTGATCTGTCAAATGTAATAATGGTTTGTTTTTTTAATTTGAATTGCTTTAGTTCGTTCTTCATCCAGTTAAAGACCTGTTTGATTGTGTTCGTGTTAAAACTAACTTGTGTGTAATTTATGTTTGAATTACCAGTCAATCGATCCTTACTGAATTGCATGAAAAAATAAAATGTCCACTGTACAAAATCATTTTAACAATAAATAATTAAAATAGATCTATGTTCCTTTTATAAAGGTTCAGAGTCCTCAATTTTCACAGGCCAGCTTTATTTTAATGTGATCAGTCCACTTTAATAGTAAAGCTTTAGTTAAAGTTTAACATTTTGTTTGTTATTTTGTTGTGTAATTGATTGATTTGTTTTTGCCTTCAGATAGATTACCATGAAGATTTGTTTACTTAATAATTTATGATATTGTTGTTGTTATTTCTGTTGATAAGAAAAATACACACTAAAATAGTTTATTAAAAGAAGTCTAATATAACATTGTTGGTATTTTATAAGGCTTTACAATATTTTAAGACATAATTTTTATTTTAAGTTCATACTCATGTTATAATCATATGGGCAAACAAAGCTTAGTAGGTTACTTAGGAATTACAAATAATACTCATAGAGCCTCGAAGATATAAATCTGCACAATACCTCCAGTGCAAGAATTAACGTTGGCACCACCCCTTTCTAATGCCAGACATCATACCATTGACATTTCTGCCTTTTACACAATAAGGTTTTCTGTAAGTTTTATAGAGTTGATGATTAATTTTTGGGACATTTATCTGAGCAACCTACATGATAATGAGATATAGAAGTCTTACAACCAACCCTCCTACTGTAAAATGTTTGCTTTTCAAGTTTATACAGACACATTTTGTTGAAATTCTAACCCGTGATATATCTGCCTATTGCACACTTGCCTTTTTTAAGTTTTTTTACATAAACAATCATTAAAATGTTTGCTTTTCAAGTTACAGACACGTTTGGTTGAAATTCTAATATACGATGCATGGTTTTCAGTGCTGAAAATATAAGACAGGTTTGAGGGTCATGATTTATTATTGTACACAGGCATGACGTCAAGTATAAACCACTTATTGCTATTTGAGTACATTTATATCATACACACATCCTCGTCATGATTTACCTTAACAGGCTCTGGCTGTGTATGTTTATGTTGTTATGACAGCCTGTCATTGTGGCAGGGGGAAGTTTTTAGTAATTAAGATTTCTGTCAAACTTGTGTTAATTACGGATTCAGCCATTGTAACCACAACTGTCAGTATTGTGTTGGTACAATAATGTCCTTACATTTCACAAATTTGTCCCGTAACTATTAGCAGTATTTCTAAGGTAATGCAAGTAAAAAAATATATGTTTTTCTCCCTTTTTGTTTATAATTATTTTTTTAATAATTATATTGTATAATTAATTTTCCTTTTTGTAAAATATAATTGCAGCAGCTAAACTTATATTCCTATATATTGGAAAAGACATTTTGAGTGCAAAAAAATAACTTGACAGGTACACTTAAGAAGGCTTTCTAAATTTGATGCAAACACATTTTTGTATTTCTAATCAGAAAAAAAAATTATCATTACCAATGACGTTTATCAAATCTTAGTTAAAATAAAGTCAAGCATTGTATTTTTTTTTTTTTTTACCACATTTATATAGCTTTATATATGTTTGCTTTTCTTAAAAAAACAAAAAAAAACAACTAATGTTTTCTTTACCATGCAGGGGTGATGTTCTTCCTAACTTTAAATCTACATTATTTCAAGACAAATTCTTTTTTCCAATTCAACAAAATATCCCAGTTGATGAATGTGTGTTCTTCGATCACTCTAGCTCCCGCAGGCGGACGTGACAGACGCGGACGGTCATTGTCCCTCATGGTGACCCCGAGCTTTGACTCCCCACCCCAGACGCCCACCACGCCCAGTACACCTGCAGTGATCCGGACCAAATTGCAACTGGTTGACTTGGCAGGCAGCGAGTGTGTTGGTAAGTTACGGGGCATGTGCGTTAAGTGTCGGGGCATGTGCGTTAAGTGTCGGGGCATGTGCGTTAAGTGTCATACCAGATTAGCCTGTGCAGTCCATACAGGATAATCAGGGAGGACACTTGCCGCTGTTATGATACTTTTCATTTAAAGAAAGGAATAAACAACTTTTTCACTCCAATTCTAGGTCAAGGTCAAAATAGGTTGAATGTTTGAGTCTTTTAATGCCCCCTTTTTAAAAAAAGGGGGTATATTGTTTTTTTTGCCTGTCTGTCTGTCTGTCTGTCTGTCTGTCTGTCTGTCTGTCTGTCTGTCTGTCTGTCTGTCTGTCTGTCTGTCTGTCTGTCTGTCTGTCTGTCTGTCTGTCTGTCTGTCTGTCTGTCTGTCTGTCTGTCTGTCTGTCTGTCTGTCTGTCTGTCTGTCTGTCTGTCTGTCTGTCTGTCTGTCTGTCTGTCTGTCTGTCTGTCTGTCTGTCTGTCTGTCTGTCTGTCTGTCTGTCTGTCTGTCTGTCTGTCTGTCTGTCTGTCTGTCTGTCTGTCTGTCTGTCTGTCTGTCTGTCTGTCTGTCTGTCTGTCTGTCTGTCTGTCTGTCTGTCTGTCTGTCTGTCTGTCTGTCTGTCTGTCTGTCTGTCTGTCTGTCTGTCTGTCTGTCTGTCTGTCTGTCTGTCTGTCTGTCTGTCTGTCTGTCTGTCTGTCTGTCTGTCTGTCTGTCTGTCTGTCTGTCTGTCTGTCTGTCTGTCTGTCTGTCTGTCTGTCTGTCTGTCTGTCTGTCTGTCTGTCTGTCTGTCTGTCTGTCTGTCTGTCTGTCTGTCTGTCTGTCTGTCTGTCTGTCTGTCTGTCTGTCTGTCTGTCTGTCTGTCTGTCTGTCTGTCTGTCTGTCTGTCTGTCTGTCTGTCTGTCTGTCTGTCTGTCTGTCTGTCTGTCTGTCTGTCTGTCTGTCTGTCTGTCTGTCTGTCTGTCTGTCTGTCTGTCTGTCTGTCTGTCTGTCTGTCTGTCTGTCTGTCTGTCTGTCTGTCTGTCTGTCTGTCTGTCTGTCTGTCTGTCTGTCTGTCTGTCTGTCTGTCTGTCTGTCTGTCTGTCTGTCTGTCTGTCTGTCTGTCTGTCTGTCTGTCTGTCTGTCTGTCTGTCTGTCTGTCTGTCTGTCTGTCTGTCTGTCTGTCTGTCTGTCTGTCTGTCTGTCTGTCTGTCTGTCTGTCTGTCTGTCTGTCTGTCTGTCTGTCTGTCTGTCTGTCTGTCTGTCTGTCTGTCTGTCTGTCTGTCTGTCTGTCTGTCTGTCTGTCTGTCTGTCTGTCTGTCTGTCTGTCTGTCTGTCTGTCTGTCTGTCTGTCTGTCTGTCTGTCTGTCTGTCTGTCTGTCTGTCTGTCTGTCTGTCTGTCTGTCTGTCTGTCTGTCTGTCTGTCTGTCTGTCTGTCTGTCTGTCTGTCTGTCTGTCTGTCTGTCTGTCTGTCTGTCTGTCTGTCTGTCTGTCTGTCTGTCTGTCTGTCTGTCTGTCTGTCTGTCTGTCTGTCTGTCTGTCTGTCTGTCTGTCTGTCTGTCTGTCTGTCTGTCTGTCTGTCTGTCTGTCTGTCTGTCTGTCTGTCTGTCTGTCTGTCTGTCTGTCTGTCTGTCTGTCTGTCTGTCTGTCTGTCTGTCTGTCTGTCTGTCTGTCTGTCTGTCTGTCTGTCTGTCTGTCTGTCTGTCTGTCTGTCTGTCTGTCTGTCTGTCTGTCTGTCTGTCTGTCTGTCTGTCTGTCTGTCTGTCTGTCTGTCTGTCTGTCTGTCTGTCTGTCTGTCTGTCTGTCTGTCTGTCTGTCTGTCTGTCTGTCTGTCTGTCTGTCTGTCTGTCTGTCTGTCTGTCTGTCTGTCTGTCTGTCTGTCTGTCTGTCTGTCTGTCTGTCTGTCTGTCTGTCTGTCTGTCTGTCTGTCTGTCTGTCTGTCTGTCTGTCTGTCTGTCTGTCTGTCTGTCTGTCTGTCTGTCTGTCTGTCTGTCTGTCTGTCTGTCTGTCTGTCTGTCTGTCTGTCTGTCTGTCTGTCTGTCTGTCTGTCTGTCTGTCTGTCTGTCTGTCTGTCTGTCTGTCTGTCTGTCTGTCTGTCTGTCTGTCTGTCTGTCTGTCTGTCTGTCTGTCTGTCTGTCTGTCTGTCTGTCTGTCTGTCTGTCTGTCTGTCTGTCTGTCTGTCTGTCTGTCTGTCTGTCTGTCTGTCTGTCTGTCTGTCTGTCTGTCTGTCTGTCTGTCTGTCTGTCTGTCTGTCTGTCTGTCTGTCTGTCTGTCTGTCTGTCTGTCTGTCTGTCTGTCTGTCTGTCTGTCTGTCTGTCTGTCTGTCTGTCTGTCTGTCTGTCTGTCTGTCTGTCTGTCTGTCTGTCTGTCTGTCTGTCTGTCTGTCTGTCTGTCTGTCTGTCTGTCTGTCTGTCTGTCTGTCTGTCTGTCTGTCTGTCTGTCTGTCTGTCTGTCTGTCTGTCTGTCTGTCTGTCTGTCTGTCTGTCTGTCTGTCTGTCTGTCTGTCTGTCTGTCTGTCTGTCTGTCTGTCTGTCTGTCTGTCTGTCTGTCTGTCTGTCTGTCTGTCTGTCTGTCTGTCTGTCTGTCTGTCTGTCTGTCTGTCTGTCTGTCTGTCTGTCTGTCTGTCTGTCTGTCTGTCTGTCTGTCTGTCTGTCTGTCTGTCTGTCTGTCTGTCTGTCTGTCTGTCTGTCTGTCTGTCTGTCTGTCTGTCTGTCTGTCTGTCTGTCTGTCTGTCTGTCTGTCTGTCTGTCTGTCTGTCTGTCTGTCTGTCTGTCTGTCTGTCTGTCTGTCTGTCTGTCTGTCTGTCTGTCTGTCTGTCTGTCTGTCTGTCTGTCTGTCTGTCTGTCTGTCTGTCTGTCTGTCTGTCTGTCTGTCTGTCTGTCTGTCTGTCTGTCTGTCTGTCTGTCTGTCTGTCTGTCTGTCTGTCTGTCTGTCTGTCTGTCTGTCTGTCTGTCTGTCTGTCTGTCTGTCTGTCTGTCTGTCTGTCTGTCNAGTGTCGTCTGCTGCGATCTTGCCAGTGTCGTCTGATGCGATCTTGCCAGTGTCGTCTGCTGCGATCTTGCCAGTGTCGTCTGCTGCGATCTTGCCAGTGTCGTCTGTTGCGATCTTGCCAGTTTCGTCTGCGGCGACCTTGTTGGAATCCACATCATCCACAGGGTGCTCGTTTTCATCTTCTGTTTCAGTAAGATGTGTATAAAGATGTTATGTAACCTTATTTCACATATAATAGATCAATATTACTTGCAATAATTATCACTTGGTGACTTAACCTGAAGTCGCACTCCTAAAATTAGCGAACAATAAAATACTTTCCCTTTACAATATGGATTTTAACATACATGTACCCGCATTTATTTTCTTATTTTAATATACCGGTATTTTAAGATTATATGGGTCAAATAGTGTGCATTATGCATGGAAGGAGCCCACGGTATAAAAGCTCATAAAAAACACAATGTGTAACGTACATGTCCATGATTGTCCTTAAATTATCAAGGTAAATTTCAAAGTCATTCGTCAAAAACAAGGATTTGTCAACAGAGAATTTGTCCGATCAATAACTTACACGTGGTTGTAAGGACTTAAAATATATACCCAGTGCTGGTGTGTCGCTCACAACAACCAAATTGCTGTCGGTAAAGTCAATGTCCTACTCTGAGGTCAACTGGTACAATGTACCCTTTCACGCAGAGCTCTAACGACCCAGTATATTGAAAAAAATAAATAAATACGTATACGTTATCCAATATAGGTACGCTGTCAATCCTTGTTCATATTAAGAATATTCGGTCAAAATAGAAACTTTAATCACTTATTGACTAAGCCCTTCATCTGCACCGAATCAGTCGGGGGAATGTGTAATCACCTTTAAGTTTTATACTAGTTAACGTGTACATTGTATTTACTCTATTTTCGTTTTGTTCGTATGCTCCCTTTTTAAGGCGCATACTTAAGAATACCTACCATCGCCATGGAGCATGTGCGACATAATGGACAACTTCCGGTCAAGGTCGGGTTGGTGAAGGAATTCCTCGTGCTCCTCCGCCGCATGCTCCCTCTTTTCTTCCAGCAATCGTATCTTCTCGGACATTTCCGCAATTTTTACGGGATTCGGCTGTAGCCCATAGAAAAAAACACTATGGTGAGCATTTGGCTATATCAAAGTTGGTAACGAAATAAATAAAATTTCCAAGTATGTGCCTTGAAAAATTGTAAACTTTGTATGAGCCAGAACATTTGCATGCACACACAATAATCACTGTTTGAAGTTGAAACTTAATCAGACTGAATATAAATCACATTTTATATGTCAAAATATATTTTTACAGACGTGTTGATGTAAAATAACATAATTATGATCTAAAAGGTGTTGAATACTTTCTATGTTCAGTTATAATCATACATTTAAAGATCTATATGCTAAGCATTTTGTCTGTAACGTAATTCACATTCAGTTTTTTTAAACAGATTATTTACAGTTTCTCGCACCAAAACAATGCTTTACGTGTAAATGTTTGATTCCTCAATTAAGGGCATGAAAAGATAAATCTGGTGACATAAAAATATTCACTTTGGCAGCTTAAAAAAGCTCAATACAATGATTTAAAGGTACCCACCCGTGTTTGTGAGACGCCTTTTTTGTTAATTAGTACAATATGAACACACCGTATAAAGTACAGAATAAAATTAATATTTACAAAAATTGTGTAAATAACATGATCGTCTTCCTGGCGTTTTTCGATGAAACTATCGACCAAATGAACATCGAATGGCTTGAGACATGCAAATTACTTGTTTTGGACTGAATTTGGAACACTTACTTAATTCTTATGCAACAATTGAGTATTAAAATGGTAATTAAATGTAAATGTCTGTTTTATTGCTTTTTTAATTTTAATTGTGATGCTTTAATCTTCAATTTTATATACGCTTTAATATTTTGTGAATTAATATGGGCCAAGTGTGCGGTTTGGAGCTCATTAAAAACGAGTACATCCGTGCTGCAATTAATAAATGACCTATTTTTTAAATAATGTTCCTCTCCGGCTGGCACAGCTGAAGTTGTACAGTGTGTTTTATTATTTAAAATCCCTTCAGGCACAAAATTATCGTCACAGAAGCGTGCTCAATCATTTGGCTTAAAACGATTCTTATAAAATTTTACTGACCAAAGTTTTTGCCACCCGGTCCTTATACATATCGTGCAAAGCGAGGCTGTCTGTCATCGTGGTGCATTGGATGTACGTGGTTTGCTGCCTTGGTATTTCATTTGCGCGTATATAAGCGTCCTGCGAGAGAAATACATTGGGAAGTTAAGTACTATATCTAACTCACTCAACGTGCAATGCAGAAGATTTAAAATAGTCAGTGTTACGAACTATTGTCTGTGCGTACTACCGGTAGTTTATGCCATACATTTAATAGTATAAAATCGATGGTACCACACGAGTTTCTTATACAACGAAAATACAATATAATAGACAACTAAAGTAGTGCACATCGTGATAACTAAAGAGTACAAGTATAGTAAATTACAGCTCCATACGTAGATCCAACTTACGATGCCTTTCTCGATATGCCGACAGAGGCACGATCTGGTGTCGTGGTCGGACATCTCCAGAACAGCGACGTTACATCCGGGAACTCCCTGGTGAAACGACTGCAACGGGCACGAACTTTCATTATAATAAAACTGTACTCGGTACTCGTACTACTATTATTTTTTTTTACATGGTAACATTAGTGTACGTGCTGACCCCTCACCCCCACCCCACACACTCACGCACTACCTTCCGATTCGCAGCCATGTCTCCAAGATTAAGATTTGAATTTATGCCGCTTTGTGTCGTCTTCAATATTTAATCATACAAAATTGTTTAATCGTTAATAAGCAATTATAAACACATAAAAATATCATGTTTGAACGGATTATCGGCAGACAGTACCGTAATATTTAAAACAGTTTGAGAAAAGTTGTCCAGATTTCAGATGATGTTTTATGAAAATTCAATTTCTTCTTATAGAAATAAGGATTCTTATAAAAAAATAAATGTATGGACTGAAATGAATATTTGCCTTGAACAGTTTTACTATTTTGCCTCTGAAGATAGATAGGCGTGTTACTATATGTATTGCTCTCGATTACTATACCGGTAACCAGCAAACCAATCTTAGGTTAAATAGTTCTCTAGCTATTATTATTATATTACCGATGCACTGGTGTAAATCATGTAGCGCCCATACTTTTCTTACATATTTTAACTTGTTCACAAATGTCTCCAAATGTCTTGGATGTAAAGTCAAACGAAATAACGCAAAAATAAACATAAAACATTTAATCTATAAACATGTATAGGAACATGTATTGCGCCCGCTCGGTCTATTTTGTCCTGCATCCTGTTTTTAGAAGCAACGTTTTTTTCTAAGAATTTTGGTTACACCTACACATTATAATGACATATACTTTTTTTCTTTAATCGGTTAATAGGAACAAATGGCAACTATTAATAAGCTTAATGCATCTGGCAGAATGTCCAACAAATGTGTTCACACTACATGTTATGCTGTGGAACAACAACTGATCAATTTGTTGTGGCCTTTATTGACTTTTGATCCTGATTGGGCATAGTTTCACTACCAATGAGACATATCACTAAGAACATAATGTCTTTTAAACACCATAAAGGGAAGATAATTAAGAGATAAAATATTTCCTTCGTAAGTGAACAATGATAGAAATTCGCCCTTGCAACCTCGATTTTTCCCCATTTTTTCTTATAAATCTGTTCAGACTTAATTTCATAAAAAAAAACACACTAAACATTGGCTTTATTTTAACACAATTCATAAATTACATATTGTAACAACTGATTAATACAAACACAATGTTTCAAAGTGAATATTAAGAAAACTATTAGCGTGTGCAGATCATCAGCAGCGAGTTTTGCTAGGTTTTAACAAAAACAAAAAAAATCTCTAACAAAACCCGAAATTTACAAACAAAAGAAACCACAAAAAGCAACAAACCACATTATCATGATAGTTTTGATGGAATAATTTAATTACAGATTATAAAACCCATGTTTTATGTTCAATATTAAAAAAGCCACACATGTGAGAGGATGAATCTATATGAATCATTGAAACCAATAGGAACGAAAAATTTGCTGGAATCATAAGAAAATATATATTTATTATTATGAAAACGATTAACTTTAAATATACTTACGGAACATCTGTTGAACGGGTTGGGTTCAAAATGACTTCCTTGGAAACAACGACATTGGATTGACGTCACGCTGCGACGTTATTGATGTTAGGCAACATCTTTAAAAATGTCTAGACAAATCGGTACCATTCTTATAAAAATTGTTTTAAAGCGAATGCTATCAAAAAAAATGTCAGTACAGACTATTTAATTAAACAAAAATAATTCGACAAACTCAATAAAATGTCCTATGAAAAGTCGGGCCATTGTTAATTGTAGGTCGGGAAAAGAGCAACAAAATATTTTTAAACGCCTTTAATGACGGCAGTTACTCAACAATGTATTAGTTTTTTATTATCATTTATTAAAAAATGTGCTGCTCCATGAGATATACATGCATGCCAAATATCAAGTTGCTATCTTCAATATTGCAAAAGTTATGGCCAATGTTAAAGTTTGACGCAAACAAACCAACAAACAGACAGGGCAAAGACAATATGTCCCCCAGTATACACTGGGGGACATAAACAAGTAAAGTTCTATCATCGTACGGCAAAATCTATATACAATAAAAAACTAGAAATGGCGCGGCAGAGGCCGACGCGTATCCCCACACCGAATGTTTGACCTAGGTGTGCCCCAGGGTTGGTAATGGGGCCATGCATAGTCCAGATTGACCGTATTGTCATAGAGAAGTTCAGTATAAATTAGAAGTGAATTGGTGTAGAAATGAAGAAGTTGTAGTAAAGGCAATTTTGGGTGGGTGTGACCTATGTGGGCAGGGCGCCCCAGGGTTGGTAATGAAGCCATGCATAGTTGAGATTGACCGTATTGTCATAAGAGAAGTTCAGTATCAATTTGAAGTGAATCGGTGTAGAAATGAAGAAATTATAGTAAAGGGAATTTTGGGTGGGTGTGGTCTATGTGGGCGGGGCGCCCCAGGGTTGGTTATGGGGCCATGCATAGTTGAGATTGACCCTAATGTCATAAGAGAAGTTCAGTATCAATTTGAAGTGAATCCGTGTAGAAATGAAAAAATTATAGTAAATGGAAATTTTTGGTGGGTGTGGCCTATGTGGGCGGGGCGCCCCAGGGTTGGGAATGGGGCCATGCATGGTTGAGATTGACCGTATTGTCATAAGAGAGGTCCAGTATCAATTTGAAGTGAATCGGTGTAGAAATGAAGAAGTTAATGTAAAATAACCTAAAAAAATGAGTGATAATTTCTGACGCGGCCCCACCCCAACCCCTATAACTTTTGACCCAGGGGTCAGATCAAAATTCCAAATAGTGCAGGGTCGCACATATGCTCATAGCTACCATGTGTGTAAGTTTCAAGGTTCTAGTGCTAATAGTGTAGGAGGAGATATTGGCCAGGACGGACGGACAGACGGACGGCGGAGATCACCACAATATCCCCACCTTTTTTTAAAAAGTGTGGGAATAAAAATCTGGTTTCACGTGTTGTATGATTAACAACAACATAAAACAGCGAAATTAATCGTGTAATTAAAGCGGATACTATAGTATTTAAGTCAAATGTACAGTAATATATGTTATTAATTAGTGGTATTCAAAAATATTTTTTGAACAGCACACTTGATGCATATTTTCCTATTTGTATTGCTTATAATTTCCCTAAATTGAAACGATTGTTTCATATAGTACATTTATTTTACTTCCTACTAAGTACAGAAATCGCGCATGGACTCAAAAGGTCCCAATAAGTGTTTAATAATGATAGCAAATAAAGCGTGGTTCAAACCACTCGTGACCACTTAATTGCCGTGATTGACAATATAATGCATGGGAACATGTACATATTAAAACAGTACACATATTAAGTTTTGATATAAATTATCAGCGAACAATACCATATATGAACAATGTGCTTATTTATTTAATAGGCAAAAGTTAACGTTGATGAATGCTAAATAGTGTATTTCATTTGATATTTTGTGCAATAGTGTTCGCGTACTTTCGTGACTAAAACGTGACAATATTACTTGAATAATGCATTACAAGATGTGTCTATAAACAGTTCCAGAATCATTAAATGGGAACATACATTTTAATTGGCCCGAAGATCGCTAAAATTATTTCCGAGACCAAAACATAGACAACACTGATTATGATTGAAATATGTACACAAATGCATAAACAACCTTAAGTTTATTATTTATGGCTGTTAAATAACCTCTGGTTAAACAATTGTTTGTTTTCAAAGGAAAACGCGTGTATATGTAAAAATGCGTGAATATGTGCTGCTATAAAAAAGGTTATTTAGTCCCCACTACGTGTTTTGTTAAAAGCCTTCTTACAAATGAAAGTTCTAAAAAAGTTTAACACAAATAATGTTATATCAAGTATATGCTACATGGAAAAGTAGAGGAAAGCAGTTCTGTATTATAAAATGGGCATGGGTCATAATTACAACAAATATAAAATGAACTGCCAGGGATATTTCACTATTAGATTTCAAATTGATGTCACCGTTTGTCATCGTCATAACTAAATATGTAAACATTCGGAAACCCAGTGTGGGTTTCCAATACAATTAAGGTATCAATTAAGACAACAACGCTGGAAATGCTTCAGTCACTGTCGTCATCGGAGTCACTACATTCATCTGGAAGCTGTCTGGGTGTGTCTGCTCCATGCACAAGAAGCACATTCAAACAACGTGTGTGACCTTTATATAGCGCCAACTCGGCCGGCGTATATCCCGCGTACGTTCCTGCATTCAGTTTCACACCTGTCCTTTTCAGAATATATTCCACGATTTCACGGCGCCCATTCTCCGCAGCGATATGCAGCGCAGTTTTCCCACTTTTAAGGTCGACCGCGTTTATGTCAGCATCGATGTCTATAAGCAATCCTGCAACGTTTGTATGCATTTCTTGCAAAGCAAGAAGCAAACACGTAAGGCCGTCGAAATTCCGTATCTCCGTATCCTGCGGTATCTGTTGGTATGGTATTTTGTAGTGATTTCTTCTCGCTTCCGAATATCTTATAGGGGTAATAAGTGATTTTGCTGATTCTTTAAATCCATGTATGCACGCGATGTGCAAAGGGGTGTTGCCCAGCCTATCTCGTCGACAAACGTCTGCCCCTGCAACCACAAGGCGCCGAGTCACGTCGGGATTATCCGTCAAAACAGAGAGGTGCAAAGCCGACTGACGCAGTAGGTTGTGTCTGTGTAGTGGCTCGATAGCGGGCAAGTTATTGATTATTTCCAACACTTGTTTAGTTTCTTTAAGAATAATTTTAATAAACAACCATGTATCTCCGTCTTCGTCTTCTTTGGTAGCAAGTTTAACGTAATGTTCTCTATCTCCAACCTGCGAGTCAGACCAGTAACCGCTTTCAATATCTTCCAACTCAAAGGTGGAAATTTCTTCGCAGCGTCTCTTCGATTTCGGCGATTCAAGTGAATCTAGGTTCAAATTTTCCAAGCTTGTTGTCAGCGACCCTCTGGAAGACGGAACTACGGTACTGTTTAAATCCGAAGTGTGATTCGGAGAACCATATCCACTGGAACTGGAACGCAAACTGCCGCGCTTTGTGGGCTTGGAATTTCCAAGCGGACTCAATAAATTAAAAGAGCTACCTTCTCGTGTATAAAGCATTTAAATACGCCAATATTTAAGGTTATTAAACTTCTCTTGCAAAACGAAAGTAGATGACATCAGCGGCCACCTCACCGTTTGACCCATTACAGCTTGAAAGGTACCTTAATCTAGGCATATCATATGCCCCGCTGTAGAGTGTCTATATGCTTGGCATTTGCAAGCACGCCAACATCTACAATTTTTTTAATTCGTTTATAGCTAGATACATACAGTAGAAAAATGTTTCTGTCGTTGACCTACTTTAAATAACATGGAAAATCATAAGTGGTAATCCGGTGTTTCGATACAGTTCGAAGTACGCCAACATCCGGTTTTTCGACGAACTTTGAAGTATACAACAACAACAACGAAATATAACAACACAAAAGTAATAATAATATAAAAACTGTTAAAGTTGTGATATGTTTGATTTTATGTTATAATTTTAGCTAAATGCAATGTTTATAATTGACCCTGATATATGTTAGATGCAGAATTATGTATTGTTCTGAACACAGGCACTAATATCGATTCCGGATAAACTCTGTTCGGACAAGGTAGATAATGGGAGGTCGAGTTCTCGTAGTTTTGAAAGAGGCAATCTAAGGAATTGAAATATTTTAATAAACATAAAAAAAATGTGTGCATGTGTATTCCAGTCATTTAAATATTTATGTTATTGTGCATGTGGCGTTTCCAAAACTGTGGTGTTATTTAGTCATGTTGTTTTTTCATCTTTAATTTGTTCATTCCACTTTCCAGATTTCCAATATCTAATGCAGATAAATGTGTGCCATTTGTTAATATCATGAACAACATGGCGACTCTGTCACAAACATTTGACAGGCTCACAATGGATGAACAATTTGCAATCGTGCCAAACAGTGTCATAAGAGAATCTGATTTCCAGCCTCGATTGGATGCAGGCGACCAGGATTCCCTATCAAATTGTGAGGTCACAATGGAGTTCGAGACTCCGGACTTCTACAAGGAGTCATACAAGACACTGAACACATTTTTAGACAGAAAGGAGCTCTGTGATGTTGAGATAGTTTGTGGGTCGAAATCTTTCAGATGCCATCGCATCATTTTAGCAACGATCAGTGGCTATTTTAAGACAATGTTTTTGAGCAACTTGGCAGAGAGTCGACAGGAAGTTGTAACAATTCAAGACATTGATGAAAACGTTATGGCTGACATGATAAAGTATGCTTACAGTGGAAAAATTGTTATCACTGTTGAGAATGTTCAGAGCATTCTGTATGTTTCTTGCATTCTTCAAGTTGAAAATGTTGCCAAAGTTTGCTCTGAGTTCATGAAGCGACACCTGAGTTCTGACAATTGTCTTCAGGTGCATGCATTTGCGGTGCAGCATAACAGAGAAAACCTTATCAAATATACACAGGACTTCATCACAGAAAACTTCATTGATGTGTCAAAAACACCGGAATTTCTTTCCATGTCCTCAAACGTCATTGACTCAATTGTTGGCTCAGAGTATTTGAATGTTTCAAATGAGACAGAGGTTTTTGAGGCGATCATGTCGTGGATAAAGCACGACACCTCCAGCCGGAAACAGCATTTAGCCACACTGTTTTCAAAGATTAAGGTTCCCCTGATTGAAACAAGTTACCTCATGGAGAAGGTTGCTACAGATGACCTGGTGAGACTAGATCTCGGGTGCAGAGACATTCTAGACGAGGCCAAGTACTACCACATGTACCAGGGCAACCTGGTCTCAGACATGAAGCTAACTGACAGAATGCGACCCAGGAAGAGTTACGCTGGTAATAATAAAATATTTTCTTGTCACGAAATATCATTATCCAATAAGTTCATAATACATGAAAACTTCATTTTTTTTAGCTGAGTTCAGAACTCAGATGTATGTAAAACAACACCTGTAAAGTGCTTCATTATGTTGCTCTGCATCATCTTTTAACATTATTCAGAGTTGTTATCAAATGAGAACAAATTATTTTTATCCATATCTAAACGATTTGGACTGGGTTCTCCATTGTGTTATTTTCCTGGAAAAAACACCAGATTGTTCAAGGTTTTGTTTTCTTGGAATACAGAGTAAAACTCTGACAGCCTAACAAAAATAAAAAGTTGTGAGAAAAAATGAATCAGTTTTAATATTCACACTTATGCCAAAAGAGTTGGGATGGCATCAGATACCAAAATCAAAATTTTAAGCAGCATCCTCTACCTTTTGTTGCTCTAGATCTTTCTATGGACACTGGACAATATGGTCCATTGAAATTTGTTTTTTGTAGTATTTGGTAAAACACTGACTTTGGGTTTAGTAAACATTTCTTTTTACAAATGGAAAATAAGTGTGTTTTTTTTGCTAATATTACACATTTCCAATATTCAAAGGCTTTTCAACTATTTGAATGGCAAATATAATATTGAATGCTGAATATTCAAATAATTTTGCCATCCCTACAAAAGAGGGATAGATTGAATACCTTACTTTTGTAAGCTAGGCATTTTGCAGCGGTATCTACGGGTCTGTTAAACTGATTCCCAAAACGAAATGTTTGAAAAAGAAATTCAAGTTGAAACAAAAAAATCCCAATTTGATTTTTTTTAAACAATTGTCTTATGTTTATTGTACCTCAATTTCTTATCAATTACGTCTCACAAAGTTTATTACTATTATTTGTATTATTTTGTTTTTAAAATTTGAATTATTATATAGAGTTCAATTAAATTACCTTATCCAAATCAGTGGACTTTTGCGCGAAACCAATCCAAATCCCCAAATTGCATTTTCCCCCAAAATGGCCAGGAAAAAGCCTGTAAGTATTACATTATAACTTGATCTTTATTTTACACTAACCAAAATAGTCTTCCTCTTATTGTTAAAGTAATGAACAATGTGCATCAATTTTATTCTACTTATTTCAAGGTCAAATAAGGGCGTGTATTGTATACACATGACTTTACGGTACCTCCCGCAGGTGTGCTGTTCTGTGTGGGTGGGCGGGGGGCCTCTGGAGACCCATACAAGACTATCGAGTGCTATCACCCGATGAAGAACCGCTGGTACCAGCTCACTGAGATGCACACCCGGCGGAGACACGTCGGCGTCTGCTGCCTAAATGGTATATCACGTGTAAATGAGCCTTGCTCTGTGAAAAGGGGGTTTAATGCATGTGCGTAAAGTGTCGTCCAAGATTAGCCTGTGTAGTCTGCACAGGCTTATCAAGGACGACACTTTCTGCCTAAACTTTTTTATTTATGTCAAAAAGAGTCTTCTTTTAAACAGAAAATTCAATAAAAGCGGAAAGTGTCGTCCCTGATTAGCCTGTGCGGACACATGCTAATATGGGACGACGCTTTACACACATGCATATAACCCCCTTTTTTCAGAGCGCGACTCAAATGTTTTCAGTAGTCATTAAGGAATAATGTTCTGTTTATAATTGTTGTTTAATGAAAATGGTGCAAGTGTCAATGTTTTCCGTAAAATTTATTAGCTATGAAATAATTTTACCCTTTATCATTCATTATTCATTGACCATTGAAGAATAATTTGAACTTCTGCCAGTCCTGACAATTAGCTGTTAAGAAATATTTTTCCTTTAAATGTACATGAATATGCTACATGTATGAATAATTTCAGTATTAATTAAATAAAGTTTCCTTAATTTGTGTTCATTGAAAAAATAAAGAGTAAGTTGGAGTTCTGCCATAAGGATAAGTGCTACAATGAAGTGCAGTGAATTATTAAGACTAGATAACATACATGTAGCTGTAAGTTCTGGAATTTTTATCGTCTTGGGCAGAGTTGTGTTGGCATTCTTGTTTTTTAGTAGTTGTTAGAGCATAATATATTATTTTGTTATTAAAAAAAAAAAAAAAAAAAAAAAAAAAAAAAAAAAAAAAAAAAAAAAAAAAAAAAAAAAAAAAAAAAAAAAAAAAAAAAAAAAAAAAAAAAAAAAAAAAAAAAAAAAAAAAAAAAAAAAAAAAAAAAAAAAAAAAAAAAAAAAAAAAAAAAAAAAAAAAAAAAAAAAAAAAAAAAAAAAAAAAAAAAAAAAAAAAAAAAAAAAAAAAAAAAAAAAAAAAAAAAAAAAAAAAAAAAAAAAAAAAAAAAAAAAAAAAAAAAAAAAAAAAAAAAAAAAAAAAAAAAAAAAAAAAAAAAAAAAAAAAAAAAAAAAAAAAAAAAAAAAAAAAAAAAAAAAAAAAAAAAAAAAAAAAAAAAAAAAAAAAAAAAAAAAAAAAAAAAAAAAAAAAAAAAAAAAAAAAAAAAAAAAAAAAAAAAAAAAAAAAAAAAAAAAAAAAAAAAAAAAAAAAAAAAAAAAAAAAAAAAAAAAAAAAAAAAAAAAAAAAAAAAAAAAAAAAAAAAAAAAAAAAAAAAAAAAAAAAAAAAAAAAAAAAAAAAAAAAAAAAAAAAAAAAAAAAAAAAAAAAAAAAAAAAAAAAAAAAAAAAAAAAAAAAAAAAAAAAAAAAAAAAAAAAAAAAAAAAAAAAAAAAAAAAAAAAAAAAAAAAAAAAAAAAAAAAAAAAAAAAAAAAAAAAAAAAAAAAAAAAAAAAAAAAAAAAAAAAAAAAAAAAAAAAAAAAAAAAAAAAAAAAAAAAAAAAAAAAAAAAAAAAAAAAAAAAAAAAAAAAAAAAAAAAAAAAAAAAAAAAAAAAAAAAAAAAAAAAAAAAAAAAAAAAAAAAAAAAAAAAAAAAAAAAAAAAAAAAAAAAAAAAAAAAAAAAAAAAAAAAAAAAAAAAAAAAAAAAAAAAAAAAAAAAAAAAAAAAAAAAAAAAAAAAAAAAAAAAAAAAAAAAAAAAAAAAAAAAAAAAAAAAAAAAAAAAAAAAAAAAAAAAAAAAAAAAAAAAAAAAAAAAAAAAAAAAAAAAAAAAAAAAAAAAAAAAAAAAAAAAAAAAAAAAAAAAAAAAAAAAAAAAAAAAAAAAAAAAAAAAAAAAAAAAAAAAAAAAAAAAAAAAAAAAAAAAAAAAAAAAAAAAAAAAAAAAAAAAAAAAAAAAAAAAAAAAAAAAAAAAAAAAAAAAAAAAAAAAAAAAAAAAAAAAAAAAAAAAAAAAAAAAAAAAAAAAAAAAAAAAAAAAAAAAAAAAAAAAAAAAAAAAAAAAAAAAAAAAAAAAAAAAAAAAAAAAAAAAAAAAAAAAAAAAAAAAAAAAAAAAAAAAAAAAAAAAAAAAAAAAAAAAAAAAAAAAAAAAAAAAAAAAAAAAAAAAAAAAAAAAAAAAAAAAAAAAAAAAAAAAAAAAAAAAAAAAAAAAAAAAAAAAAAAAAAAAAAAAAAAAAAAAAAAAAAAAAAAAAAAAAAAAAAAAAAAAAAAAAAAAAAAAAAAAAAAAAAAAAAAAAAAAAAAAAAAAAAAAAAAAAAAAAAAAAAAAAAAAAAAAAAAAAAAAAAAAAAAAAAAAAAAAAAAAAAAAAAAAAAAAAAAAAAAAAAAAAAAAAAAAAAAAAAAAAAAAAAAAAAAAAAAAAAAAAAAAAAAAAAAAAAAAAAAAAAAAAAAAAAAAAAAAAAAAAAAAAAAAAAAAAAAAAAAAAAAAAAAAAAAAAAAAAAAAAAAAAAAAAAAAAAAAAAAAAAAAAAAAAAAAAAAAAAAAAAAAAAAAAAAAAAAAAAAAAAAAAAAAAAAAAAAAAAAAAAAAAAAAAAAAAAAAAAAAAAAAAAAAAAAAAAAAAAAAAAAAAAAAAAAAAAAAAAAAAAAAAAAAAAAAAAAAAAAAAAAAAAAAAAAAAAAAAAAAAAAAAAAAAAAAAAAAAAAAAAAAAAAAAAAAAAAAAAAAAAAAAAAAAAAAAAAAAAAAAAAAAAAAAAAAAAAANTGGTACTTCCTTGTGTTCGGGTGTGAATTTTTCAAAACTTGCAAGGGCATCTCGAATTTTGTTAATTTTATCCAGGAAGTGATTGGCAAAATTTTCAGCTATCGCGGTGTCGCTTTCACCTTCCGGCATAGGGTTATCAGTTTTCTTTCCTGTTAATTCTGATACAAACTTGTAGAGTTTTTTAGAGTCTCCGTGAAAATCAATTACTTTTTGACTAAGCGATCGTTGCTTTTCTGCATTCAACTCGAAAGTGTATATATTTCTGGCATTTTTGAAAAGTTCATATTGGTCTGGTTGTTTGTATTTTCTCCACATGCGTTCCAGTTTGCGTGTTTTGCGTTTTAGTTCAAGAATGTTTTCATTAAACCATGGTTTTGGTGCACGACAAATTTTGTTTTTCTCAATGTATGGAGCGTGTTTATCAAGAATTCTACAGATTTCATCTTCAAATTGCTCTACAAAAGTATCTACTTTGTCTGCTGTAATTGACATTTCATTGAGGTCGTTAGTAAATGCTGAGTGGTCTATGTTTTTAAAGTTTCGATATTTTATTGTTTGACTCTTGATATTTTCTTTTTGTACTTTGGTAACGACTTTGACTACACAATGGTCCGAAAAGAAAGGGCCTGGTTCACACGAATTGATTTCAATACCATTTGTAGCCTCAGAGATTACAAGGTCGAGTGTATTTCCCTCTGTGTGTGTGCTGAAATTAACATGTTGTTCCAAACCCATTGCTACAAGAGAATTCTTAAATTCAGTCACAACACTGTTAGTTTTGTTGACATGCAAGTTGAAATCTCCAAGAATCATAAGATTTGAATAGTTGGGAACAATTTCCTCCATGAATTCGAAAAATTCTTTCAAAAATTGATTTTCAGTCCCTAATGATTGTGGTCTGTAAACGCCAATTACATTAATTGTAATGTTTTTGAGAATCAGTTGCCATATACCATGTTCAAATGTCCGGGTATTACTACTTGACACTTTTCGTACAGTAACCCCAGTCCGACAAGTTAAAGCCACTGCGCCGCCTATCTATTTTTTCTTCTCTCAGATATTGACCAATCAAAACATCTTTGTTTCTGACAACAGAATGACAGTTCAAAGTAAGGCAAGATATTTTTTCATTTAGACCATTTAGTGTATTGCATTTCTTGGGGTATGAGAGGTTGTTTAAATTTGCATCTGAAATAGTTTGTGTGCTGTGTCTTTTCAAAGATGTTACAGTTGGAATTTGTGATGGTAAACTTTGTAGATTATTTAAATTTACTCCACTATTTGTGTCCCATACACGTAACTCTTGATCCCTACCGCCTTGGGCACCTTATATTTCAAAAGATTGTATTGCATTAAAATGGTTAACGTTCCTTTGTTTGGTATTGTTTGATTTCTCGATACTGCAGATAAATCCAGTAATTGGTCTCTATTATATCTTATCCGACACATTTTTATTGCAAGTATGTTAATCCGTTTAGAAAGTGATCACCACTGGTAAAATAATAATCCGTTGAGTAAATGTTCACACAGGAAAAATCTTAATCCGGTGATAAGATATTCCCAAAATAAATTACACAGATCAAATTGTTTCTACTAATATTCTTCTTTTATCATATCTTTTTTTTTAAAGATAAATAAAGTATTGCATCTGTCAAACATTAATGAATATAACATCATCAAATTGATACAATTCTTCATAGATTAAAATATTTCAAACTTGTTAATGATGTATTAATTAATTATAAGTTGTAATTTTGTGAACAATTCATGGCAAGTCATACAATGAAAATAAATCTCGAATTTATGCTTACTAGGTATGAAATAAAGGAGTTTAAAAAAACAAACTGACCCTGGTTCATAACCTGTATAAGTACTTGTAACTATCACAGTGGCCAGAAAATGTTTGTTATTTCGTTAGAAACTGTTTCTCTATGTACAGACATAAGTGTATCAGTCATACCTATTCAGTACCCTCTTCTTCAGACCAGATCTACGCAGTTGGGGGTCACAATGGAACCAAGCATCTGGGCAGCGGGGAAGTGTTTGACCCTTTCACAGCCAAGTGGCGTAAAGTGGCCTCCATGGTTACCCAGCGGACAGGGGTGTATGCATCAACTTCTTGATTCATTCTTTTTTTTTCTAAAGTACATGTGTCTTGCTTTTCTTTTGTGTACAGTTTATATTAAATTTTCTATTATTAATGTTAGTTTTCTTCCTTGTTGCACATATGAATACAATATGGCTTTGCACTTAATTTGTGCAGAATTGCATGTGGGTCATTTGGTAATGAATACAGTAATTGAATACCGATATGTAAGATTTTATACAATCACTATCTTTGTATACTATAACAATATCATATGGGGACATTCTACTGCTGTAAGATTTACCTTTGTATTTCAAAGGTGGCAAAAGGATAAAATAATTTATTTTAATGTAAAATGATTTGATTCAACATACATGTACATCAAAATGGATTCCATATGTAGCAGGCCACCAGAAACCTAGGGGAGGCCGGTAGGAGTTTTATATGAGCCTTGTTCTCGGAAAACTAAGCTTAATGCTTGTGCGTAACGTGTCATCCCAGATTAGCCTGAGCAGTTCGCATAGGCTAATCAGGGACATTACTCTCCGCATTTGTCAATTTTTTTGTTTGCAGGAGGAATCTTCTAAAATAAAATCCAGTGTAGGTGGAAAGTGTTGTCCCTCATTAGCCTGTGCGGACTGCACAGGCTAATTTTAGACAACACTTTACGCACATGCATTAAACCCAGATTTTCCAGAACCAGTCTCATATATTTTGCCAGACGTGGTTTGGGACTGGCCAGCCTTGGAGGGGCCATCTATGCAGTCGGCGGGCTGGACGACAAGACGTGCTTTGACACCGTGGAGCGTTACGACCCCACCGCCAACAGCTGGACCCAGGTGGCCTCCATGAACCTTCCCAGGGGTGGAGTGGGAGTGGCCGCACTCAGGGTGAGGCTGGAGTCAGAATCTATACCCATCTTACATACATCTATATTGAGGATGCATGTAGTGACTGTGCTGTCCTTTCGCCTTTCCGTCTAGGACAAGTAAATTTTATTTTTACTGTTAACTCTAGCACCAACAAAGATTACTACAACAGTTTTTTTTATAGTACATGATGCCTGTTACATTTTCCTATCCAGCGATATCGCTCAACCTAATTTTGACCTTGAAAAAACTGTTTTGTTTTTGTTTGTCAATTTCAGCCCCATTCAGCCCCATTCCCAATCTCAAAATTGCCAAATGACAGGCTCAAAGTCCCAATTGAAGGTTTCCATCGAACTCCCTATCAAGCTCTTTGAGTTGAATCTTATTAAATATAATGTAAAAAAAAACAACTTAATTCTCAATTTTATAGTATTTGTGAGAGAAAAAAGGCAAGTTAATTTCAATGTTTTAGTAAAAAATGACATGATTTTTCCCAAACCAAAGGTCCCTGGTCACATTCCCAAAATGGTGGAAAAAAAACACTGCCTTTTTTGGACTTTTTGTTGGGTAACTAGATACCTATTGCCTTTTCATCAAGCAGCAACTATGCTTAATACAATTACTGCAACTGTTGCTGCTTATGACCATCCCTAATCCAGCCATGTCATCCAACATTTCTTTTGTCACCCATTCTTGTTTTCCTTATATAATAGGGGCCTAAATAAGGCTTCTTACCCTAGCCAAACGTTAAAACCATGCACTTTTCCCCAATAATTTGACTTCAGACGTTTATTTTGTGTTCCCTTTTAAAAAATTGTTGTGAAAATTATTCCTAAAACTTGTTTTGTTTACATCAAAATCTGTACATACTTTTCGGTTTGCAGTTAAATGAACAGTCCTATGACAAGGAACTATAGAGTAAAATGCTATCAAGTGTCTATCATATAATTAAAATGATAGATTGTCACTTTAATACCGGTATTTTGATTACAGCGTTCAACTCAGTGATTGCTCTTTGTTGCCTATTTAGAGATGTAATGATCAATTCAGATATACATTGTAGCATAATCAATTGAGTCGTGTTCAGAGAAAACTAGGCATAATGCATGTGCATCAGGCTTTGTTTGTATTTTTTGTGTAAAGGAAGTCTCTTTTTTGGTGTAAATCCAGTTAAGACGTAAAGTGTCTTCCCAGATTAGCCTGTGTGGACTGCACAGGCTAATCTGGTACAACACTTTACGCACATGCAATATGCCCAGTTTTCTCAGAATGTGACTCAATTTATCCCTGTACATTCATTTGATGAATTATTTACTGTTGGAACCCAGGGCCAGCTGTATGCGATAGGTGGCAATGACGGTACGTCCTCACTGGATCAGTGTGAGGTCTATGATCCATTCATCAACAAGTGGACCCTGCTGTCCCCTATGACAAACAAGAGGGCAGGGGCCGGAGTCGCAGTGCTTGATGGCTACATATATGCTGTCGGTTAGTTTAAACATGTTTTTTCTGTTTGTTTGCATCAAAAGGCTTTGGTCTTATTGCGATTTGCTTCGAGTCTGTGTCTTGGGAGGAACCAGTACTTGGCTTAATTGTAAAGATCTTGAGAACGCTCCCAGAGTGGGGACTTCACATTCACAGGGCAGGCACCATATCCACTACTCCATTGTGACCTTGGAGAGGTTGTGATATCTGGGAGTCATTTACTTCCAGCTGTTGTTGCAGGATGTTCCAAATTGCAGCTATGGAGTTTCCATAACTTCCATGATAGAAATTGTATCATATAAGAGTGGACAAAGAGTGAACATGTAAGAATATATTTTTAGTGAATTCAAAATACACATATAAACAAAACTGCTGCCTGTCTGTCACTATCAAAACTTACAAATAACGAGCAAATCTTCCGAAATCAGAGACAAGGTTAAAACTTAAAATAGTTTTTCAAAGTTGATGCATGCCCTAAAATTAACTCAATTCAGGTGGGTTTGATGACAATGCTTCACTCGACACTTGCGAAAGGTTTGACCCAAAAAGCGGACGCTGGACGATGCTCTCAAAATTGTCCTGCCCGAGAGGTGGTGTAGGAGTTGCGGCCCTTGGCGGGAGACTGTACGCTGTCGGTGGCCACGATGGTCAGAACTACCTGAATTCTGTGGAAGCTTACGATCCACTGAAAAATGGGTGAGTACATGTATGCTGGTTTATTTACTGAAAATGTATTTTTCATCTAGCTCTCGTTGTTCAGGTCGAATCACTTACATTTATTCACAAATAACTGTGCTCTGACTTGAAAGTTGAGAATGGTGGTGTTCAAGTTTAATTGAGTTATTTGTGGTTGTGCATTGAAGAATCTTGAATCTTAACAGTGTATTCATGCAAAATGAATTGAGTGTTGAATGTGCATTGGCAGAGATCCAGATAAGATTCGTATCTGCATAAAACGTGCATGGAAAATATCTAAATATGCATAATTTTAATATTAAATTAAATTAGTATTTAAAACAAGAGGGTCATGATAGCCCTAAAGCGCACACCAAGTGTTTAGGACTTGACCTTTAAGAAGGTACAAACTTAGTAAGAGAACAATAGGATACACCTAAATGAACAAGAAATGTGTCCATAGAGAATGGATGTTCCCACACTCCACTCAAAACTCGGCTGAAGTCAAGCACAAGCTGTTAATTGCCAAATTTCAGGTTTGACCTTTTAGTGTGACCTTGACCTTTTGAGGTAATTAGATAGGTGATATATGTGACACTGAGTCTCCTCGTGGTTGTCATTTGTGGTAAGTTGTTTTAAAATTGAATGATAAATGAGAAATTTACAGTTTGGACATTGGACAAGCTTTTTAATAGCCAAATTAGACCTTTAACCTCAAGTTCAGATTTGAACTCGGCCTAGAAAATGTCAATATTTACTTTCCGACTATGTTTCATATAGATTGAGTCATAAATGTGGCCTCTAGTGGTAACAAGGCTTTTTAAAGATTTTATCTGATAAACTAGTGTTCACATGACCCGGATTCGAACTTGGCATAGATATTGTCCAAATAAACATTCTGACCAAGATTACTCAAGATTGAGTCATAAATGTTTCCTCAAGAGTGGTTACAAGGTTTTTATGCTCCCCAAAACTTTTCGGGGGACCATATAGTTGCCACTTTGTCCTTCCTTCCTTCTGTCACACTTTTGTTACAGTTTCTCATAGCGCCTTCAATATTTTACCGTACCTTGCATGGACCTCTACGTTTTGATGAGGTTTGAGGTCACTTGGGTCAACGTCAAGGTCACAGAGGCTAATAATAGATTGTCTCAAGGTCACACTTTTTTCCACACAATTAACCCATATATCAACAAAGCAACATCGGGGAGCATCCATCAGTTTTACTGATATCCTTGTTCTGAGAAGTGTCGTAGTTATTGGACATGTGTGACCTAGATTCAAACTCGGCATATGGATTAACATTCTAACCAATCTTCATCAAGATTGGGTGAAAAATATGTCCTGGTAACGAGCTAAAAGTTGGCGCGCACAATGGACACCGCAAGACTAACAGTGATCAAAATAGCTGACCTGGAGCACTTTGAGCTCAGCTGAGTTATAAATCATGCTAAAATCCCCCATGAGCATGTAGAGCTATTAATAGGGGTACCACCATCACCTTAACTTCACGTAATCTCTTTCCTTGCCATGCCTAATACATTCATATTTATAAAAAAAAACAATAATATCTGTTGAAAACACAGTCTTTGATAATAATACCTATTTTAACGGAACAGTGAAAGAGTGACTTAATCAATCCAGGCTTGAAATCTTCAAGTCGTTAGCATCTGTGTCCATTTAATATAAAGCCTTTGATGTGAACTTCAAGTTAGGGCAAATGTCTTGGGAGTTTGTAACATGTAATGCACATGGTCAGTTAAAAATGCACGAATCAATACATGAACCTAGACTTCTAGATGCTAGAGGGTGAATGAAACTCAGGCAGTTGTTTAACAGCATTATATAAAATAAAGATTTATGAGTGACGAAAACTACTTACACAGGGCTGGATTGACTGGAGTTGGTGGCAAAGGGGCACGTGCAACCCCCCCCCCCCAGCTGACCTTAAAGCTTATGTACTGTTTATGCCTTAGGTTTTAAATAGGAAAAAAGTACAATGTGTATACTGTTAAAAAATTGCCAAGTACATTTTATGTCCGCACAGCATTCATGCATATATTTCTTTGACCTGGTATTCATTTGATGCGTTAGCACATTGCGCTTTGCTTCATCCTGTTAAGTCTATGATTCCGTAAAGGCAGATGTTGTTACATAGATGTGTCATCAAAAATAGGTTTTCAAATAAAAACATGTTATTGCCATGTATAATTTAATAATATCAAACAATATTTATCTTCAAAATCGAGAAACAATTAACTGTTGCAGTCTTGGTAAACTATTAATAAAAAGTGATGCCCATGTGCTGGTCAGCCACACTAATTAACAATAAACGCTTTTATGCGATTTTGAGGTTGGTTGGCGTGGCAGTGTTTATCAAGATCTTTGAAACAATGAATAAATGAATTAAATATCAGTTAGAATTAGAATGACCTTTCAATGCTAGAATGTCAGTTCACTATAACCTTGTATGGTCAGCAGGTAGGCTTGTACATTGCTAGTACATATTTGGCCCGCCTCTGTTTTAGCTGGTCAAGAGAGGCCCCCATAGAGATATCTCGGGCCGGGTCGGGGGTGGCCCTACTCCCTGGCTCAGTATCTCTGATCCCCCGCCACCTTGAGACCTATGGCCAGGCCCCGTGCTGTGGTGGTGGGGCAGGTAGGGGTTGTACCCAAGTCTAGAGTTCCAGTCTCCTGTGATGTGCATGGCTACTGCTTGGAGATCTCTTATGCTTATGTCAACATTTTAAGTGTTTGTAATACTATTATAATCATGTTTGCATTTGTATGATCTGTTAGCCTAAGTGTTGTTTGTTTCTCTTAAAATGCAATATTTGATATGTTGCCTTACTCTGTTTGTGCTGTAATATTGTACAGGTAGCATCCACTGTTTATATGTTCTTAATTTATTGCTATTATCATTATTCCCTACATTTTACTTTCTTGTATATATGCATTTTCCTTTGTTTCAGCAAGTTAATTGATTTTGTAGCGCTCCAGGGCTTGCTTATTCAGTGTTCTCTTTGTAGCTTTCAATTCTTTAAAAAGATTTATGTAACCCTAGACATGTTAAAATTTTTCCATATGAATGTTATTTTTTAGTTCACCAGAAAACAGAGTATAACAAATATGAAGTCACTGTTTAGTGTAGTGTTCATGTAACAATATTCCACCATTCATTTATTTATGCAGGCGTAAGTGGTTCATTGTAATTATACAGTTATCAAAAGTAAAATTGTGACAATTTAAAAATGTAACATTAATACTCACTCATTTTGAAATAGATAAAAAATACAATTATCTCTGTAAATCTACCAAAAAGGTTGTACCTTTTAGCATAGTAATAAGCAATTATTATGTTTTTTTTTCCCCAAGTTTTCTTTACAATTACAAATATATTTTGTCAAAACTTGTCAGACTGAAAATAATTGCCTTATCCTTGTTCATCAGCCAATAAATCGTTCTGATGCATATCTCTGAAACACTTGGACTAATACTTTAGTGGTTCCATTCCAACACATGAGAACACCAATTGTTAATATGTGTCGTGTTCTGAGAAAACTTGAAAAAATGCATGTGCGTAAATTGTCATCCCAGATTAGCCTGTACAGTCCACACAGGCTAATCAGGGACGACAATTTCCGCTTTAATGGAATTGTTCGTTTTAAATGATGTCTCTCATAAGCGAAAATCCAGTTTAGGCGGAAAGTGTCGTCCCTGATTAGCCTGTGCGGACTGCACAGGCTAATCTGGGATAACACGTTACGCACAAGCATTATGTTCAGTTTTCTCAGAACACGCCACATATGCCAATGAAGAATGAGAAATTCCAATTTATTTCTGCACTATCTAACTGCCTTCTCCTTTCTGTTTCAGCTGGGAAACTGTAGGTCACATGACTGACCATAGAGCAGGGGCGGGCCTGGCATGGTGTCCAATGAAGATTTCAACGTTCTCCTGTCTCAAGGGCTCGCAATTGGCCAGTGGCCCGCTGTAAACGAGCTAGCAGCAATCACTCTAGCTGAAGTGGGACCTAAATAGGCTAACTTTTTGTTGGACATTTCTATGTTTTTGAAATTGGATAACTGTCTAAATAAAATTTTAATGGTCTAGTTTGAAAAGTACATTGGAAGAGTGCCCCCCCCCCCCAGTAGACAAGTAAACAGTGATTGATCTAGAGAAAATGGGATATGAATAGGCTATCAGTCCAGTGGACATTGGACTTGTCTGTTATCTTGCCTTAACATTTGGAAGAGCAGACGAGTGCAGACAGGTTTCCATGTTTTCTTTACTAAAGAGAACATCAAGAGTGGACCACTCTAAACAAGTAAACATTGTTCAGTTTAGATCTATTCAGATTACTAGTATGTGTAGGATTACTGACTGTGCTATGAATTCGTGTATGGTTTCCAAATAGGCTAACTGTTTGATTCTTATAAAATAATTAATTTGCTGGTACCGTTTGAAAATAGGGCATCTAAGTGAGGGAATTTGTAAAGAGTGCACTCTTCTTTAGCTGATCTATGTTCATTACTCTACATTAAGCCTGGGTCTGTATTACTGTTCCATGATAATTTCTTCATTTTTGCGCAATACAAGCACTCTCTATGATGTATCTGTTGTATAACAATTATGGCATAACACTTACAACCGACTGGTTAAATCATCACATTTATCACTAAAACATCAAGTTAAAATTAATATTACAACACAATATATCATTGATAGTGAATGGCTGAAAATTTAAGTGACAAATATGTTATTTGTCACATTGTCTATTGCCTTAGGTAAGCTGTTTACCAAAGATATGCTGTGCAGCAAAAATATATTGATAACTCTTGAGCATACTGTACTTTACTATATATTGATAACTCTTGAGCACACTGTACTTTACTATATATTGATAACTCTTGAGCATACTGTACTTTACTATATATTGATAACTCTTGAGCATACTGTACTTTACTATATATTGATAACTCTTGAGCATACTGTACTTTACTATATATTGATAACTCTTGAGCA
>VMBQ01002853.1:11260-52499 GCA_007657795.1 Dreissena rostriformis | reverse complement strand
GCTGGTCTTGAACAACGCTGGCCCCATAAAGCATTATGCCCATTTACACATGAGTGGATGCACGCTGGTCTTGAACAACGCTGGCCCCATAAAGCATTATGCCCATTTACACATGACATAGCTGACTTTTACACTTTCGCAATTATACAGCTTTGTTGTTTTATATAAGTAAAAAGAATTAAAATGTAGACCAGAAATAAGTGAATGCCCGTCTTATATTAGATAACCAACAGTGCTAATATCGAGTTTGTCCAATTTTGATGATTAAATGCAAAGAACACATGCAAGCATTTTTTTGTTTTATTAATCTTTCACTTTGCTCTTTAAATGTTGCTTGGCTGTAATGTAATTGTTGTTTTACGTCAATATAATGTTGTTTAATGTCTCTTGTTTATTGTTAACTGACCATAGTTAAGTGTTCGAATTGATTTGTTTTTGTTGACCTATAATTATAACTTTTTATTTTCATGTAAAAGCTTTATTCTGACTGGATAATTTGATAATTTTTCATTTCCTGAAGAACCTACTTTGTATGCAAATTTAAACATTAATATTCATGACTGTACTACTTTTTCATAAACAACTTGTCTATGTCTCTATTTTTCGCCAATTGTAATGACTTTGCTTTTCATATGTCATGAGCGAAATGATGTCGTAGTAAGCGCGAATAAAAATTGAAACTGAAAAATGATTCATACACCAGCGTATAGAAATATGATGTGGCCTTTACTTTAAAATTACTGGTAATATTGTCTTTGTGTTTAATTAAAAGTGTTGAATAGTATTTTCTTAACATCATCGCTGTATGAACTGTCTGGAAAATTACGGCAATTAGGCATAATTTTCCCGACTGTCATTTAAAAATGCTGAACATGCTTTTCAATTCTTAGTTTTTGTTGTGCCATTCTTTATTTTACTTTAGTTCTTTTATAATTATTCCACAGGTAATCGTTATGTTTCAGAAATCTTATTGAGTGATGCTGAAAGTTCTGAAATGTATGTAAGCGTAAGACTTCTTCGTGTTGCTAAAGTTTCATTCACATTCTCTGGACCAAATTTTGGCAAGGTTAATGGTATGACAATATATCAGTCAGTGTAATTTTTTTTTTTAAATATCAGGATCAAGGCTGGTTAATGTTTGGTTTTCATTTTACTTCAGTCTCAGAGATTGTTTTTAGTACATCCATTTATATCATATTTGATAACTCAGCACTGTTTTATTATGCTTTGCGTGAATATGTATATATCATATTATTATAATATATAGTATAGCCAATATTAGATTTACCGCACATAACTCCAGACATTTATGGCTACTTTATTATAATATATATTATAGCCAATATTAGATTTACTGCACAAAACTCCAAAACGTTCTGGCTTCTTTTATGATTTTTGCATGAGGATGGCACTGTCAAATTTTCTTTTGTCCAATTGAGATTTAGAGTAAACTGATGTTATTGCTAAGTCACAATAATTGTTTGAATATATAAACTATTTATTAAACACTAAGTCTTGTAAATAAAAAACAAACTAATTTTGTCAACCTTTGTTCCAAGTATTGCTTAAAAATGCAATGAAACCAAATAGTATTAGTGAGTTTTCTAATATGTTAGCTTCATGTGTAATGATTTAAGTCTAAACTAATTATTTCAGATGAATGGTATTTAACTAATTATTTCAGATAAAGGGTATTTCTAATTAATAACTTANAAAATGATTCATACACCAGCGTATAGAAATATGATGTGGCCTTTACTTTAAAATTACTGGTAATATTGTCTTTGTGTTTAATTAAAAGTGTTGAATAGTATTTTCTTAACATCATCGCTGTATGAACTGTCTGGAAAATTACGGCAATTAGGCATAATTTTCCCGACTGTCATTTAAAAATGCTGAACATGCTTTTCAATTCTTAGTTTTTGTTGTGCCATTCTTTATTTTACTTTAGTTCTTTTATAATTATTCCACAGGTAATCGTTATGTTTCAGAAATCTTATTGAGTGATGCTGAAAGTTCTGAAATGTATGTAAGCGTAAGACTTCTTCGTGTTGCTTTAGTTTCATTCACATTCTCTGGACCAAATTTTGGCAAGGTTAATGGTATGACAATATATCAGTCAGTGTAATTTGTTTTAAAATATCAGGATCAAGGCTGGTTAATGTTTGGTTTTCATTTTACTTCAGTCTCAGAGATTGTTTTCAGTACATCCATTTATATCATATTTGATAACTCAGCACTGTTTTATTATGCTTTGCTTGAATATGTATATATCATATTATTATAATATATATTATAGCCAATATTAGATTTACCGCACATAATTCCAGACAGTTATGGCTACTTTATTATAATATATATATATATTATTGCCAATATTAGATTTACTGCACAAAACTCCAAAACGTTCTGGCTTCTTTTATGATTTTTGTACAAGGATTGCACTGTCAAATTTTCTTTTGTCCAATTGAGATTTAGAGTGAACTGATGTTATTGCTAAGTCACAATAATTGTTTGAATATATCAATTATTTATTAACCACTAAGTCTTGTAAATAAAAAAACAAACTAAATTAGTTAACCCTTAAACATGCAATGAAACCAAATAGTATTAGTGAGTTTTCTAATATTTTAGCTACATGTGTAATGATTTAAGTTTTAACAGATTATTTCAGATAAAGGTCATTTCTAATTAATAACTGAAAAGCTAGCATATGTTTCAAATTATTAAATAATTACTCTCCCCTTGTTAAGTCTTTTGCTTGGACAACTGTTCTCATGATAGAAGTGCGTATTATGATAACTTCTGTGATACTATTATAGTGTTGTGTGTGATCTGCATGTGTTTCTGTTATGCCATTTAAAGCATATTGAAGAATATATAAATTGCATACCAATCCTTGTTTCATGTTATCATTAACATGCCATGTAACATTGCCATCCTTAGTTTATAAACATAGAAATGTGTCCATTTGACATAAATTCCTCGGCAAAATGTGGGCACCAAAATTACTCCTGTGTGACAGACATTATGTTAAAAATAAACGCGAACCTTTGAGCAAATGCCATACTTTGTGCATGTTACAATTTATCTTTATACAATGATCAATTGTGCTGATATATTTGGAAATCCCAAATGCTTCATAAAAGAATGGGCGGGACACAAACATTTATTTTAAATAGTGTAAAAAACCTTAATATGTGTTGGTGCAAAATTTCGTGGTTTTCAAAAAGACAATTTCCTTGACAAGCAAAGTCGTGAATTTCTGATTTTGGAAAAAAAACATTGAATATTGCGTTGGTCATTTTCCATATATTTGTAATACTGTAAAATCCATATAATTCATAGGCCAGAAATGTTATGGTTTTTCCAAAAAAAATGCCTATTTCGCAGACTTGAAAATTCGCTGATTTATGATTTTGGTAAACAAAATCTTAGGAATTTCCGTTGATCATTTTCCAATATGTTTGTACTATGTGTCTGTGGTCAATTGCGGTATCATGCACAATACAATTATCAGACCGATACAAACATTTTCCGTCTTTAAAGAATATGCACAAACTTCAGTGTCCACTGTGACCTTGACCTTTCAGCAAGCAATTTTGTTGTTGCACACTACGCTTTCCATGATATGATGATCATTTATGCTAATCAAGTTTGAAATAAAATCATACACAATAAAGTTATCGGCTTGACACGAGCATAACTCTCACTATATGAATATAAGGAATATGCACACACTTCAAGTTCCATCTGTGACCTTTGACCTTGATATGAAGATAATTTGTGCCAGGAGCCTATAAACAACACATTTATCTGTATTTCTTTTTGCCACATTTGCAACTACCTTGAATAGACAAAACAAAGTATGAAATCACCGTGTGAAATTTATTGTTTCATCATACAGATTAAAATGCCCGCCATAGAAGGGTCTATTCTGGAAATAAGCGTAACACCTCTTTGGCAAATGGATGTAAGGGGAATCCTATGACGTTGAAGTAGTCCCCATTAACCCGTTGTATGAGTGTGCTTCCTAAGGCCTGTATCCCATAGCCACCAGCCTTGTCCCTGAAACAAATTGTACATCATCATGATTTCACCTTGATCAGATTTGGACATGATTTAATTAACAAAACAAAAATGTGTAATATTCTGGACATGAGGTTATAATGGTTATATATTTGATTCAGTTTTTGTTTCTTAAACAACAATACTGCCACTGTGCCACAATTAATATTGGTATATTACCATTTATGTTATATGTTTTAATCAGGGTTTCCCATCGGAAAAGAAAACTGAATTGCCTCATGGCAGGGCCAATTTAGACCCTAGAAGCATTTGTACAAACTTGGTAGAGGACAATCATATTATTACATAACAACTACATCTGGGCCCTAGAATTTCAGAGGAAATGATTTTAAGAGACTTCAATATTTATTTATAATAATCCCCATGACTGGGACATTTTTGACCCCAGGGACATGATTTGAACATCTAGGTAGGGTAACACCATACAATTTTACATTTCAAATACCACACCTCTTTTTATGTTTACACTATAAACATATAATGTAGACAAGGGATTCCATGCAGTTCTTCATTCCAACTACCAAACCTTTGGGCCTCGCCGATTTGGTTTAAGTTTTCATTCTACTCATATTATCAGGGAAACAGGGGGGGGGGGCACATTTTGACCCCATGGACATGATTATTTGAACAAACTTGGTAAAAAACCATCATGCAGTGTTACATGCCAATTAGAAAACCTTTTGGCCTTGCAATTTCAGAGGATATTCTTTACATTTTCACTATACACTGTATACAGGGGCTAATTTTGACCCCAGGGGCATGATTTGAACAAACTTGGAAGAGGGACATAATGCAATGTTATATGCCAAATATTACAGGTCTGTGCCTTGTAGTTTTAAAGAAGTTTTTTTTTCTTAGTTATTTCACAATCTAAATCTATATAAATCATGCGTCCCCTGAAGTGTGACCATTTTCAACCCAAGGGGCACAATCTGAACAAAGTTAGTAGAGGACCACTAGACAGTATTACACACCAGATATTAAACTCCTTACCCTTGCTTCAGAGAATAAGATATTTTGACACCGACAAATCCACCAGTCAGTTAAAGTAGGTTAGCTTCCACACACACAAATATTGCAACAATTACAAAAGGGCCTTGGTCCACAAATCTGTATATACGGACAAGTGGAAATGGCTAATGCTGCTATATATGCTGCACTATAAATTCTAAACTACTTATAATAAATTCACATGATGACATTATTATACTGCATGTTTGCTTTATTCCAATGTGTTGCAAAGTTTAGTCAAGTTTATCCCATTGGGTATGTTTTTTAGTCAATGTCAGTGTGACGATGGAATATCATTAATTTATAACCTAGAGTTTTGTCACAAACAAAAGTGATTCCCCAGGACCGCTTTGTCAACTATGTTCCAGTGCAAATAATTCAGAAATGTGTAGATCACTGGGGATTAAAAACATGTCTTGCACTTCTGCTTTTCATAGTGATGACACTTAGTTTGGAAGTTTCAATTTAATCGCTTGAGAAATGTGGAGCTAGTTAGCTAAACAAACATAACATTTTAAGCTGACCAACCGACTAAAGGGCAGACAGAGTGACTTCCTCTGGCGAGAAGTGGAGCGATGACATGGTGGCAGAACGTTCAAAGAAACTTACATGGGCTCTCCTGTATCGACATAGGCTTCAATGACCCTTTGTGACAAATCTCCCATGAACACTTCAGTCTGTGAGTGAAACTGAACTAAACTGTATTTTGGCTCTGCAATAGAAATGAACGTTGCTTTGGGAAAATGGGGCTTAATGCATGTGCGTAAAGTGCCAACCCAGATTACCTGTGCAGTCCCCACAGGCTAATCAGGGACAAAACTTTTAACTTACACTGGATTTAAAAATTCCATAAAAGCATAAAGTGTTGTCCCTGATAAGCCTGTGCAGACTGCTTAACGCACATGCATAAAGCCCTGTTTTCCCAGAGTGCAACACAAATAAGTATCACTATTTTTATCTCATCAGTTCAACTAGCAAAGTTCTGTTAACAAAGTCTCTAATCTAAGTTTTATTATGATTGTTTAAGTAAATATTATCATTTAAAATATTATTTCCTGTATGAAAACATTGACATTCAGCAAACTACGTAATGAACTGTCCATCATTATATTAACCCTTTGCATGCTGGGAAATTTGTCGTCTGCTAAAATGTTGTCTGCTGAATTTCTAAAATTAGCATTTTCTTCCATTTTTTTCAAAGAATACTATCAGGATAGCAAACAGTTTGGATCCTGATGAGACGCCACGTTCTGTGGCGTCTCATCTGGATCCAAACTGTTTGCAAAGGCCTTCAAAATCCGGTTCCAGCACTCAAAGGGTTAAGTAGATTACACGCAAGATTGTCTTGTTCCATCACTTGTTGCATGAACTGTAGGGTAACCATCTAAGGACATTTGGATATCATACATTAATTTTTACTTGCACAATTTAAGTTGGAGAATAACCCTCACTCACCCGCATGACTTGGTGTTACCAGGACAACAGAGGTTATAACTTCATGAGAAGATCCACTCAACCTGTGAAGGGAAAAACTGATAGATCTTCGGTACAATATTATCATAATTATTATATGGAAACAAAACAAGACTTAAACATTAAAATCTTGCTTCTCAAATAGAAATGAGTCTGGTCTCTGGCTAAATCATGCTTAATGCATAACCGTAAAGTATAATCCCACTTTAAAGCACACTGCACATGCTTTTCAGGAACGACACTTTCTGCATAGACTGGATTTTCGTTTATAAGAGACTTCCTTTGAAGGGACTGTAAACCACGAATGACGAAAAAATAAAAGTTCAAATGACATTTTCATGGTTCTCATAAAAAGCGCGCAAAAATTGGCGTNTTTCCCTTGTTTGAACCATGCTAAATCCTTAAAATGCCTATTTCCAGTAACTGTGACCTTGACCTGTGACCTTTGACCAAGTGACCTCAAAATCAATAGGGGTCATCTGCGAGTCATGATCAATGTCCCTATGAAGTTTCATGATCCTAGGCCTAAGCGTTCCATCTGGTGGACCGACAGACCAACAGACAGACCGACCGACATGAGCAAAGCAATATACCCCCTTTTCTTCGAAAGGGGGCATAAAAATACGGTATTTTAGAACTTTTCTTTTTTCGTCATTTGTGGTTTACAGTCCCTTTAAACAAAACATTCCATAAAATTGGAAAGTATCGTCCCTGATTAGCCTAAGCCGATTATTAATTCTGCTAAATTGCAGCTTAAAGCTATTTGCCTTGGTCAGTGACCTCATGTGATGATCCCGAAGACATGTGTGAAATTTCAATTCAGTATCTGTAATATTTACAAGGATATATACGGATCGCATGCATTCAATAAAATGAATTTAAACTTGCACGCAAACCTTAATCTGACTTTTTAAGTACAAAAGGAGGCATAATCCAGCTAGTCAAACGTCTTGGTCCATGACTGTTTATAATGACCCTGAATACATATGTAAAGTTTTATTTCAATATCTGTAGAAGACAAACTGGTTTGGTGTTGTTGCACATGAAAGTAAATCTGACTACTAAAAATGAAAGGTGCATAATTGTGTTAAATCATATGTCAGAGTTATGGGCCTTGGTCAGTAACCTCACATGATGATCTCAAAGACACCTGTGAAGTCTCAATTGAATATATAACGCCACCGCCGACATTCAAGTGAGTAGTATAGCTCAAACTATTTGGTGAAAGTTCGAACCACAAAAAACTGCATTGGAGTGGTTTTCAAAACAAGCTTAAAAGTATTAATACCGTTACCTTGTCAGCACTTCCACTGCATGCCCACGTGATTTGGGTTTCTCAAATATCTCGTTGCCAAGGGTCACAACTGTGTCTGCTCCTATAATAAGATCTGGTGGAGGAACCTAAGAAAGAAATTTAAGTAATTCAGTCGTCGTCGGCGTTTATTTTAATGACAAAAGTAGCAAAAAATGATTCCTATTAAATTTACAATAATGAAAAAATTAATTTAAATACGATTTACTTTACTGCTTCAATTCTAAAAGTAGTGACATCAAGTTTCTTAAAAATTAATAATCCATTTAAGTCAATTTTTATATTGAAAACTTCCATTAACAGGTTAATTGATTCTGTTACCAAGAAGTTACATGACTGATGCCATTACTTACCTCTGAAGGTAATTTCTTACTTCAAGAGGAATATCGAATACGTACAAGGTGTAATATCACATTTAATTAACATTGAAATTTATAGAATGTATTGGTCGCAACATTTGCCATTTCTCACCTCTGATGCATACAGCCTGTGTACAACTTCTAATGTTTTCTGCTTTGCTGTCTCAGCTACATAATCCAATGGAGAACTGAAACTTTCCTTGCAAAGATTCTCCTCAAAGTTGGAAGGCACAACTTTGAATTTTAGTCCCTGCAATGAAGACAAAACAAGAGCTTTCACAAAAGGCAATCAATAGCCCCAACTCCTGCTTTGACAAAGATAAGTGCCTCGCTCTGTGAAAAGGGGGTTTAATGCATGTGAGTCAAGTATCGTACCAGAATAGCCTGTGCTGTTCACACAGGTTAATCTGAATCAGGGGCGACTCTTTCGGTCTTAACTTGATTTTCATCAAGAACAGTCTTCCTTTAAACGAAAAATATGATAAAATCTGCAAGTGTCGTCCCTGATTAGCCTGTGCGGACATGCATTAAACCCCCTTTTCACAGAGCGTGGCACATATAGAGTTTTGACAATTATTAATTGCCGTATATTCACGTTTGATCGCAAGTATGACCATGAATTTAAAGGTAGTTAACCAGTCTTGGAACTTGACACTCCCTTGCAAATAGGATAACATTCACGCAAGGTTATCTTGAATTCTTTGCACTATAGGATAACACTTGTGCCAGGACACATGTGAATGCCTGTTACATTAGACAGCAGGCAATATTTAGGACAGACAGACTGATAAATGGTAGACTAGAATCTCCGGGTTTCGGGTCCCATACTAACCATATGTAAGTAACCAGCACTTGCATATATATGCCAAGATTATTTACTTATGTAGTTAAATTGCAAACTGTGGGCATGGATAATGGGATAGAAACTCATGGCTTCATAATAACTGTTGTGCCAGAAAAACTGAACTTCAAAATACACTACATATTAATAATCCTTGGATGCATTCATTTCATCATTATATTCTGATGTCTGTCAAATTGTTCATCGTAATTTTATGACAATGGTAAATTCAATACAATATTAAGAATTTAAGTTAACTTCACTGAATATGAGTTAACTTCACTGTTCACAAGAATATATAGAATTTAGACACGGCAATTTTTGGATGAATCAATTTACAATTTTGTTCACTGACGATGTGTCTCGACACGGACTTACAATATTTTCTAAC
Source organism: Dreissena rostriformis (assembly GCA_007657795.1). Lineage (NCBI taxonomy): Eukaryota > Metazoa > Mollusca > Bivalvia > Myida > Dreissenidae > Dreissena > Dreissena rostriformis. Next base: position 43,023 of record VMBQ01002853.1, on the reverse strand, counting down.
AGCAATTTTCTTCTTGGCGATGTACTTGCAAGAACAATGCATTTGGAGTTTAACGAGTTAAGTATTGGCTGCAACATGTCTGCATGATGAAATGAAAGTGAAACAAACTTCGTCGACAGTGCAAACTCTTTTTTTCTGTTTTATAATAACCACAAAATAGGTTACTATACACCATTTCTTTTTCCATTCGTACCCAGGATTAATCACAAACATTTTTGATGGAATTTTCTAGTTGGTGAATACGGTAATACAACGATGTCAGTTTATGTCAGTGGTGATGGTGGTAGACGTAGAATCAAAGTAGATCGAGTACTACAGTGGACGAAGAATCAAAGTAGATCTAGTACTACAGTGGACGTAGAATCAAAGTAGATCTAGTACTACAGTGGACGTAGAATCAAAGTAGATCGAGTACAACAGTGGACATAGAATCAAAGTAGATCTAGTACAACAGTAACTAGCTAACTATAATCAGCAGCTGTGCTGGTAAAAGTAAGGCATTTGGATTTCTTTTTTCTGATATTCTTTCCTGAATCAAAACCTCAAACGCAGATACATCGATAATTTAAGCACAAGACAAACTTCTACTCTGCACCACAGGCGCCCGATTGCAATGACTCAAGCATTCCACTTTCCGTTGACTTTTTTTTGGAAAAAATGCAGTTGCAGTCATGATTTTTATAAACCTGTTTATTATAATGCATACACATACTTAATCAATAAAAATCTTCCGACAAAACGTCTTCTTAAAAAAAGATAGTTCGACTACGTATCTATACACGGTCGCCAGACAACTCGCCCCAATACCACTCGCCCCAAAATATGGTCAACTCACCCCAAATGTTTTGGACAACTCGCCCCAAATGAAATGAAATGTGTTTATTCTTTAATCATTATACATACATGCCTCGCTAACTTAAAAAAATATGCAGGTAAAAGAATATAAATAATGCAACGATAAAATATATAAGAAAATAAATTGGGGCGAGTTGTCTTTTGGTTGGGGCGACTTGTCCAATACATTTGGGGCGACTTGTCCTATTTTTGGGGCGAGTTGACCTAAGGCGAGTTGTCTGGACACCCTATATACATAGTCGAACTACCTTTTATTTAAGAAGATGTTTTGTCGGAAGATTTTTATTGATTTAGTGCACCAGCTTGGTAAATGCTCGCCATACCAGACAGGTGGGGTTTGCCCCGGTACTCCGGTTTCTACCCACAGCACAAGACCACACCAAATTGAATAACTTTCAGAAAATATCAAATAGCTGGAAAATGCAGCTATATAATATATATAGAATAACAAGTTACTGTCATATGTTGTGCAAAGTTAACTACTTTTTGCATTTCAGCTGTCTGTACACTTCAATGTAGAACTATTTGAATAGTGTATATATATGTGGTTGAAGCTACCCATTATTTAAGATAAATGTATTTTTAAACCAGAATACAAACAATATATTGTATGATCTAGCGCTCAGATCCTTTTGTACAATTCTGTATTTATGTTATGTAATTTGGCATCACAAATTAGTTTGGTGAAAAAGATATTTTCAGAACAACGTTGTAATTCATGTAGTATGAAAGGCACATTTACCTGCAACCTTAGAGTTAATAAACATGAACAAAATCACAGACATTTCAAGGAGCAAAACAACAAAGACCAAAAGTGAAGCAAACAAAATACTTTATTAATACCATTCATGTACACTCATTATTATAATAACAAAATAAATGTGACTGGGTGTCAATAAAAACGCTCATATAATCATGACGCATGTTGGGTTGTTATGCTATGAAAATGGATGAATAACTATTTGATGGTAACAAATGCCATGATTGTATAAATATGCAAAATACTTCAGGCTAATTCTGGCCAAACAATTTTACAGCAAAATTTTCAACATCAAACAATTTGTTTAGAGAAAGAAAATAACCACTACACAGTTTACTATTCAAAGTCACAAAATAAGAAACGAAACGCATACAATGTCAAAAGGTGTGCTAACAAATAGAAATAGAAGTGCACTTCAGAAGAAAAACTAAGAATTCTAACAAAAAGCTTACTTATTTTAGCATGAAGTATTTTGCTCAATGAGATCTAATTTTATAAAACAATCTAAAATCTTTCTTCTTTCAAACTATCTCATTAACTCATTTACTCACTCATTGGCTCAGTGTGCATTTTGTCAACAATCCAACACATTTATTGCATCATTTTTAATGTTTGATCCGTTTTCAATCTAAAAATCTAATAAATATGTAACAACACAAAAACACACAAAACTAATAACTATATATTATGTAATATAAATTAATATTCATGGTGTACTCCATGTTATAGTTGTTGAATTAGATTATTTAATATACAAAAGTACATTTTTATATTACAATTCTAAATTTAGATCATTTATATATTATGTATTTATTATTAAATGATTAACATGTACAGTACACGATATTTAGTTGTGTCACATGTGAAAACTTAAAAGATTTTTGGGTTAAAGTACCTCTACAGAGTAAATTACAGTATGGATTTCAAAACAGCAGTTGATTGAATAAAAATAATAATACACAAAAGAAAACACCAAAAAAACATCAAGTAACAAAACATTTCTGCTATTTTCCAATTTTTTAACTCTAGGTAAGATTTTACTATAACAATAAGTTAAAAGTCTAAGGTACTAGCATTTTGCGCTAATCTGAATTTTGTCAATGGAAGCCATGGATTTTGATAACAATTTTTATTTGAACGTTACCCAGACATTATTAAAGTGAAATAAATTGTTAATTACTGGAATGTTTCCATTGAAGCCAAATACGTTCATGACCGACATTTAATTCTACTTTATTTCCACGATAAGACACTCCATGGCCAGTTGTACCTTTTTCAGTTAACGGAAATAATTTTTGGAAGAAGATAGTAACATTTAACAAAAATAATTGGTCAACAATTTTTTTAATCAAGTGGATATGGAATTTTTGTCAACAATTTTTTTTAACAGATATGGCATTTCAATAAAGATAACAGTAACAGCTTTGTAGCACTAAAAAATGAACAAGTTATTAACAGAAACTATTCTTGTAACATGTGAAACTCTTAGTTTCTTCTTGGAATACTTAAATAGAATAAATCAAACATCTTTTTTTGGTATTTTATACAGATTTTTTTCCTCAAGGAAATTCAATGCAACATGTAAAAAGATAATAAAGGCTAACAGTTGACTATACAACAGTTGCTGACATTGCAAATGGCATCTATGTAACAAACCAAACAAAATAAATAATCTAAAAATGAAACTAAACAACTAACTTATCTACATTTCTACAAAACAAGCTCCATGGAGCAAAGAAATAAGCAAAAACCAACAAAGACTAACTTATGTTTAACATTGAATATAAAAACACATACACAAATCTCAACATAATAATTATCAACACCCTGTACTTGTACTTCACTTCACTGATTAATACGCCTCTGATGCTCTTAGTGCAAAGCAGCCCATACGCAATTCATATAAACTTAATCTGTGGTTGTTACGTTGTTTTTAAAAACATTGAATTTCTCAGCCCCCCCCCCAAAGTCACTTTTCTTCTGTATTTTCTGCTCTTGATGATGATGTTGGTAGGTACTAACATAAGTTCCGACATAAGAGATTTAATTTGAAGAGCATGTTGCGTATATCAATGGAGTACAGATCTCTTCTTAAGCAAAACTTCAAATTTATTTAACAGCTCCCAAGTGCAAAGGACACAACACTTAACGTTATAAAAAATCTAATAAACAACAAAAAACATCTAATATTGAAAACACTTAAAACAGTAATATATAATGTGTGATTCAACTTCAACTTTCGTAAATAAAAATGCTAAACACACCTGGTTTTGAAGAAAAAAATCCACGAACACAATTTGTTAACAGTCTGGAATGAGAATATAGAACCTCTGGAATATCAAGGTCTGAACATCTCTCAAAAATGCTACACTTAAAATGTAATTTTCTTCACAAATGCAGTACACCAAACACCTGAATATAAATTTTCTAGAAATACGTTATTATCTTTACACAAACACAAACCACCTACTTGTAAAAAAAACCCACCTTATTTTGGCAATACACGTTTTTTTTTTATATAGAAAAGGCCCCTAGTTATAAAATTCACAACATTCAAAGCTTTGCTGTAGCAACCAATAACGTTCTGCACAAAATGGAACTGAACGCATGATAGTACAAAACACCATTCTGAAGAATCTTATTTCTAATTAACCACCAGACAAAAATGTACAAAATGTAAGGTGCATGAAAAAGTCCACCACTCTGCACAGAAGTCTCTTGCCCATTCTAACATCATATTCTTGTCCAATGCGCAGAACAATATTAGGCAAATTCACTTTGGTGACCAAAGCATCACAGCAAATCAAGATACAACAGCAGATAATACATTTAATACAACATACAACAACCAGTACACGATTATTATTCAAACATAACTATATAAACAATAAAAGACTAACTGTTTCAATGTCAACTCGGCCCTTCCCACAGATTTTAATCCGGGGCAACTAACAAACGGTAACCTGGTCAATGCACCTTGCTTACACTCAACTGATTTAATTAATTTATGCAACAGCAAGCATTGAAAATAACACCTTTTAATTATGTAAGTCTTAACCCATTTATGCCTAGCATCTAGAAAAAAGGCCTTGGCAAACAGCACAGACCCAGATGAGACGCCGCATGATGCGGCGTCTCATCAGGGTCTGCGCTGTTTGCTTTAAGAAATATTTCTGTAAGAAGTATTCTAAATATAGAAATAATATATACTAGACATCCCTAATTTTGGAAATAAATTGATCCAATTAAGAAGGACGGAAGAGTCCACTAGGCATAAATGGGTTAGATACACTGGACTGGTAACCATTCTGCATCACTCAATTGAAATTTTATTTTCAAATTGCTATCAGTAAAGCTACAGTAAGTTTCTTTGCAAATAAAATAGCAACATTTTATCAAGCAGTGAACATTGATCAGATCCCAACTTTCCAATAACATTTCAACATCAACAAGAGGGCCATGATGGCCCTGAAGCGCTCACCTCAGTTCAAGGTATACCAATTGTTGAAAACAAAAAATTGTAACATAGTTTTTTTACCCTCAGTTTACCCAGATTCCTGGCTTAATATTGTCAGGATGAATATTCTGACCATTTTTCATAAAGAGTCATAAATGTGGCTTCTAGAGCGGTAACAGGTCTGTGTCACCATTAGTTGTGAAGGTTTGCTAGGCTAAACATTCTGACCAAGTTTCATCAAGATTGGATGAAAAATATGGCGTGAAGTCGACAACCGCACAAAACACATAAGGACTGATGCTGAACAAAGGGTGACCTCAATAGCTAACCAAGAGCACTTTGTGCTCTGATGAGCTAAAAAATAAGCAATAACATTATGCACCAAAATTAACAAATAGGAGACATTTTTATTATGACTTTCAGGTTTCTTAGGAATCATGTTGGGACTAACAAGCCATCATTTCTAACAACTGACATAAGAAAAACAACAGTTTTTTTATTTTTAGTTAACAACCAGTTCAACAGAAAACTTTCACTGCATTCTTAAACTCTCAAAAATTAATTTTTGAGCAAAAATAGAAAGAACAACATTGAAATTGGTCCACAAAGCTTAGACGTTTATACACAGTTGCTAATACTTAAACTACCTAATAACAGCTTATAACATACACTTCAAATACGCTTGCAATAAATTTTAATGAATTTTCTTTAAAAAAAAAATGGTAATTGTACAAAATCTAGTAAATTGATTCTCACAGGACTACTCTAAACACTAATTTAGACACTTATTTATTGTCATGACAATAACACATTGTACAGATCCTTGGAAAATTTGCATATACCTAATACCTACGACATTAAAAAAGAAGGCATTTTCATTGAAGTGATTGCAAAGATAAACAAAACACTCTAAAAACTCAAACATTATAGAAAATTATTTAATGGTATTTTTCAATGATTTTCATATAAAAAAGCAATTGTATACAACAATAAAAAATATTCACCTGTTATCTTGCAGAGCTAAACTTGAACAATTGGCTTAATTTAGCCGCCAGCACCTGTCCTGAATGGAGTTTAATGGCTAACATGAATGAAATGATTTTTTTTGATTGAGTATTTCAGTTCTAAATTCAAAACACAACAGACAACAAAATGGGAAGATGCTCAGCAAAGTATAAAATGTGAATACAATATTTATGAAATACTTCAATGGAACAGTGCAGAATTTATATCACCTACCATATACATTATTTTACAAGTCAGTCAGCAGTCCAATCATAATTACTATGCAATCAATTATTTTGGTTTTCAATTCCTCATTAAGCAAAAAAAAAAGTTTAATAATGGTTTAATAACAAAAAAACATTAAATACCGAGCATTTCTTTTACAAGTACACAAAAAGCATTTAAACAGCATACTTAGTATCATGGCACATTATAAAATAAGAAAGTAACAGGGGATGTTGGAATCCCCATAAAAAAAATCCTTTGAATTCTTACTAGTTGCTTACAAAAATTATACCATAAAGTGCTAAGTGTAATTTTCTTTTATGAAATACAAAAACAATCAATGTCAAACCAGAATTAAACTGTGTTAACATTACAGCCATTATTGCAAATGCATTACGAATTTGTTTGAAAGGGACACAACCCAGTATATACACATTAACCATAGTTTCACACTACTTAGCTCCCTTTATCAGAGCACAATATGGATAAAAATTTGATTAAAACAATTTCAATTCTTTTTTTTTTAGTTTTTTTTTTATAATTTGAATAAAAATGCATATATACTACAACAATATAGGCTACAGTTTATATCTTACAGCTTTAGAACCATACACAAGTACACACTTTTAAATATGCTTCAAAACTACAAGATTCAATTCAATGGTGCATACAAAAATATTCATATATTATGGTCAATAATATTTATATATCTCAGTTGCAAAAACAAATCAACAACAACAACACAACAGCAATGACAGTGAGAATGATCATGCGAATGAACAACAACAGAACTGAGCAAGTGAAAAATAAAATATCCCAAAAGGTGGAAACTGTTCAGCATGCTTTGAACATTTTTTTTTAGATGAAAATGTGTACAAAATAAATGCATCTCAAAAAACCAGTTTTAAAGGCAGAAAACAAACATATGAAGCAGATTGTTCGCAACAGAGGATCTTACCATCGAACATTAAAATAGATCCTATGTTTAATGATGAATGAATAAAGATGCTGAATGGCAAAAAGGCAAGGCTTTAATATTAACATGAGCATAGCCCAATATAACATGAATATAAAAGTTTCCGCTAAAAAAAACAACAAAAATTGCACCATCTTTAGTTTTGGATTATTAAGCGTGACAACACTGGCAACTTCTACAGTAACAGTGCAAAAATCTATGGTCATGATCATTATTCTTGAGACACAAACTTTGTTACTATGGTAACAGAGGTCACGTGAACACATTTATATAAGTAAACTATTGGGAACACACCTACTGGCAGTTACAAGTTGTGTAGGTCAAATAATAACAACGCATTTTATGAGAAAAACCCTGACATGTTAAGAATGTTCATTACAAGAACAACCATGAACACCTGCTGAAATACATTTCATAATATCTATGGGGGAACAATAACGGATATAATTAATCTGAACATTATTTTATTTTTTTAAATTAAACATTAGGTAAATGCAACTCTACAAACAGGGTAGGTAATGTCTCCACACNGGGGGGGGGGGGGGGGATATGTTGAAAAAAAAAGAAGCAAAAAAAAGGTTCTCAATAATTAATACAATTTTTAAGTATGTTCCTATAATATACCATTATTATGCAAATCAATGTCTGTATATCAATATAAAACTTATTCAAACATAAAATTCCCAAAACAAATGCACAAATATAAGTCTGTTAAGATGTTGGAAATTTGTATAACATTTGAGCTAATAAACAAATAACAACACATTAGTGATTTTTCGGATGAGAAATGCTGATGAAAAGTGATTCAGTCACTGACAACTAGTTTGATAGGTGCAACTATTCTGCCAGAAATCAGCCCATTATATCTATTAATACACTACTTAGTTACACATCTTTAATGAAGATCTTCATTTTGAATCAATCACAGGTTAAGACACTAGGTTCAAGGGCCTGTTTACTACAAGAGAATAAAAGACCTTTGTTTGAAGAACACAATGGAGGCCTCTTTTTATACCAATGTAAATATTTGTTATATGATCGTTTGCAAGTAAAAACTTGTCAATGTTTATCCAATTCTTGCTTGTTTACACTTGCTCCAAATTTGTAGAGGAATGTAGATAAGTCATTGCACGATTCATTTATCAATGTGGGCTGATGAAATACTGATTTACTGCTACAGTAATATGTCAGTGTGGTAAATATAATACATGGCACAATAATGGCTTCAAATCATGATGCTTTGTCTGTTACAGAACAATAACACCATGTGGTAGCAATATTAAACAAAGAAACCAAAGACAATCCATGAACTTTTGTGACCTCTGTACCAAGCGACTTGTCTATTTTAAGGACAAAGAAGTGACATCTATTTATAGACAAAACTACAAGGGGAAGTAACTGCACAGTACCAGACACTACCCTGTGCATAATAACAACAATGTTATGGCTACAGACAAAATGGTGTCGGGAGTGAGTCATCCGGGAGTATTGAACAAAGACATTCAACAAAGACCTGATTCATCTGGCAAATACATTAAATATTAATCTCTAGTCTGACTATTGGACATCGCCCCACTAACAACTGAATACTAAACAGGACAGCAGCAGGCTATGAAGTTATAATTTGTACTTGCTTTATTAAATTGGCAACTGATTTTTCTGAAGGAAGTGAGTTTTGTTTGTTCACACAAAATCGACTATTTAATTCATGGGAAAAAAAGATTTTTTTCTTGGCAATTGAATTGCATTTTTGTTACATGTTGTCATTACATAACACTGCAAAATTAATTAATTTGGTAGGCTTATCAAGGCCAAAATTTGAATATACCTGCAAAATGACTAAAATAAACTTTTGGATTATTCTCAGATATTGCAAGTCTGAGGTAGCACATATTAAGTATTATGGTCCAGCTGTGATATAACTAAACACACTACACAGTAATGAAATAAATTATAATGATCAAGAAAAAACACAACAAAAAACAACAAAAATAAAAACAAATAACTGCAAAAAGGTGATCTGCTAATGTAAACTGATTGTATCAACTAGATGATGACAATGCCATAACCAAGTAATGAAAACATGCTACATAAATTATTATTATAATTTGTATAACATTACATAACAAAACAAAACTGGGAAAGATTTTAGGCAATTAAATAGAATTAAATTAATTTAAAAGCTGTGCATAAGCACAACAACAATATACAAGGCTCTATCACATTAATAATAATTACAAACAAAATAATTATTAATAATCAAATTTGTTCATAAATACAAGAATATGTTCAACCAATAAGTAAATGAGATACAGGTTATAGTTTATAAATTGTGTTTTCAAAGTTATGCATAACACCAAACAATGCCTTATTATTTTAAAACCACAAATACTGACCAATTGAAAATTAGCATGTCATTTTTCCAACACAACTCATGCCAAAGGTAATACTAGTTTAAAGTTTAACCATTAATACCGTAGTTGTTTGTTGCCATATTGGACGAGTAAGAAGTTGTCAGTCATCCAAACTGTGTTTGACTAGTCCATTTGTTTTTCAAACAAAATTTTGACTGTTAGCGTTTCAAAAACAACCCTCTCTTTTAAAATTTAGAACACACAATATTCGGTTAATATACACATTTTAACACTGGCACAGCAGCCTATACAATTTATCATTTCGAACCACCAAATTTTGAGTGTCTAGTATCATATCTGTTATAACACTTTTACATTTGATACAACAGTTACGCGCTGAACTCAGGTACTGTCCTAAGCCTGCCACTCACTTAACCCGATGCATCCTACCAGGTCTCCTCTCAGGAGTCATGGAGATGATCAGATCGAGTGACATGCATGAAAGTACTATCAGACGCTCACAACCAGCTCTCCCACTGCTTCTACATACCAAGGCTCGGAATTTGTGCATATCTGTAAATGTAAAGGCGGTAGTCTTTACTGGCAAGCACAACGGACCCATCGTCCATGAGGGCCACATCGAAACACTGGGCGTGCTTCACTTTGCTTTCGAGCGCATTGATCAGCTGCCCGTCTTGGGTGAATATGGTGAGATTGAAGTTGTTGTGGTTGTCTGCCACAAGGATCTCGCCCTGGCTGTTGATGCCCACGCCAATCGGGTAATTGGTGATGCCTTCTCCGCCAATTTGGCGAAGGTACTGTCCGGTGTAGTTGAACACCTTCACACAGTGAGCGCGATTATCACTAATGAAGATCTCTTCTTTGTCGTTCACCACGACCCCGTTGGGGAACTCCAGGTGCTTTGAGCAGCCGAACTTGTTCAATGTGTTTCCGTACTGATCGAAAATGATGACTCTCATCACTTTGCACTCGACTATGATGATCCTGCCTTTGTTGTCGATAGCGACACCTCTTGGATGCTGCAAGATATTGGCCCCAAATTTTCGGACAAACTGTCCATACTGATTGTAAACCTGAATTTGATGAGTTGGACTTCTCTCTGTTACAATGATATCCCCGGAGGTCTTCACGGCAGCCACACGGTTTGGATACAACAACTGCCCGTCGCGCTTGCCACATTCACCAAACTGGAACTTAAATCTTCCCTCCTTGTCAAAGATTTGAATCCTGTGGTTGTTGGTGTCGGCCACGACGATGTCATTCTGAGCATTGACGGCCACACCGCTTGGCTCCGTGAACTGACCCTCCATGACTCCGAACTCTCCAAACTTGCAGTGGTAGATCATCTTCTGACGCTTGATCTGAGACTTTGGTGGATACAGGTTGGTCGAAATCAATTTGCTTGTGATGTCCATCAGAGGATAGGTGCTGGTCGAGAACACATCAATTCCATTCTGGAAAATATCGAGGCCACCACTGGACCATTTCTCATACAGGTTTGTGTCACCATTGGTTGTGAAGGTGTCAGTAGATGGGAATAAGAGATTGTTCTCAAATGTGTGGTTGTTGCCGAAACTGTTGGTAGTCATTGTGAAGTCTTTGGATTCAATGGTTGGAACTGGGTCAAAAAGATGACCGTTGAGCGAGCCATTCATGTGCGAATGCGAATTACTGAGCGTGATTGGTGGAGGGCTAATGGAGGAGGTGGTGTTCACCACGCCAACGCCATTAGGTCGAGCAATCGGCTGTTGAGGTTTAGCAATGATATGTGAAACGTCACTGGGCCCCTCTCGGACATAACCAAACGTGTTCCTGACTCCCGTCTGTATCGCCTGGAAGTTGGATATGAACTCAATGTCGTGGTAGCTTTCGTTATCAGTGTCTGGAGAGAAATTGAACAGATTCTGGAACCGCTGTTCAACGATGTTCTTGAACATCAATGCCTCAGACATTGTCGCGAATTTTGTGATTTTGTCCACGAATTCAGTTCCACAATACAGCTTGTCAATGTGTTCCTGAATTTTCAATCCCAGATTGTTGATAAGAAGCTGCTTACTGTTGAACGCCTGGTCAAGTTCTTTCAATGAATCAGACTTTCTCTCATCCAACATGGCCCGATAGAAATTGTAAGTATCGTTAATGTCATTCTGGGCCTTGTGGTACTGGACCTGAAGTCGGCTGGCAATGTGGTCAATGCTTTTAGCGCAGGTTTTCAGTTCGCACACTTTCATCTTGGCGTCTTGCTCAATCAAGCGCATCTGGGCGATCTGTTTGTCTCCTGCGTCAGACAGGAACTGACAGTCGTGTCCCCTGCCATGCTCAAACATCGTACACTCCTTACAGATCGGGATTGAACACGTCTTGCAGTAGAACTTCAGCTCCTCCTGCTTGTGGCGAGGGCAGTACAGCGGCTTCCCCATCTTACCATTCTCCTTGTTGTTCCTTAGGTCCGTCAGGCTGCTCACACGGTGGCCCTCGAAACAATGCATAAACTGGTGCGCCATCACGCAGTTTGCGCACAAGAAATTTGCACAATCAAAGCATCTAGCGACTGCATTGGTGTCTTTGCTTTTACATCCGGTACAGTGTAAGGCACTGGAAACAAGGGCAGTCTTCTCCAGCAGATTACTCACTGCATAATCGGGCAGCAAGCCGCTTAGGCCGTTGGCGTTCAGGAACGTATCCTGGTGGCAGTCAGGGCAGGTGATCTTGTCCGGGATCTCCTGACTCTTCTCCAGGCACGACTGGCAGAACGTGTGGAAGCAGCTTAATACTTTGGGTATCGAGAACGTTTCGTTGCAGCTTGTGCAGCGGAGGTTTGGGTTGCCGGCGGACTCCATCTCCGAATCAGAGGAGTTTGAGGCGGTGGTGACCGTGTCACTCTGAGATGGGGTCGGTGAAGACATATTGGAATCTGGCGTACTTCTATCTGATGATGATTCTGAAAGTACACAAAAGAAGAGAACTTGAAAACCTTTAAAGAACCAAATTTACATTTGAACTGTCATTACCAGGTTATGCAATATTTATGACTTAGGCCTAAAAAAAAAGAAGTCTTGTTTCCGGTTATCCGATCGACCCTGTTTTAAACAGCCGACTCAAGTTTTTTCTGTTACCAAATCCGCATCCGAATTTTATGTCGGAAATTTACGCAACTGCGGAAGTTGCGTAAATTTCGGACATAAAATTGGGAAGCGGATTTTGTGACAGAAAAACACTTTTGAGTGACGGCGGTAAGAATATTATATTTGTACAGTAATTTACAGATAAAGACATTCTGGATCAAACATCTTCTTGTTAAGAACTATGTCTGAAAGTAAGTTCTTTGTCGTCATACTTTTCACACTGCTGATACCTGAAAATAATGACATTCTCATTGAGGTAAATATTCAATTGAGTGTTGTGGTAAGAAAAAAGAAAAAAAAAAGCCTTCCTACCGACCCACATTTTTTGGGGCATGAAACCAGAAACAAACCTATTTTTTTATCACAGTCTGTTGTAAACTGTTTGTGATGAATAGACTCGAACTGAAGAGAAACATAGCATTTCACAAATTCTATTTACGACCTTGACATAACAGCATGTCTTCTTGGCAATACTAAAAAGTTCAGATTATTAGGCAGTGTATAATTGTTTTCCAATTAACAAACAAAAACATGCTGAGCCAAAACTGATTCATGAATGACATAAAGAACAAGATTGGTATATATCATTGCTAATGGCCATGAATATTACTCTAGTGATCAATATTTAAGTATCCGAAGGCAATAAATAAACACACACTGCACAATGCTGACAAAATAGCCAAACTTGCCTCTGATTCAATTTGCTGAATACATTCCAAGGCAAACAGAACACAGTACACCTTGAATACATCACTGGAAAGATTTGTTCTCACCACTGATGCATAACCAGGACTGGCTACATGATTTCACAGACACTCAGTTGCTTTCCCCAGCTGGTTTGTATCAACCAGACTATTAAAACATAAACCATAAATATCAAAATATATCCCAATTGCAGACCAGAAAGACACTAAGTAACGAAGCCACTTCACCTCCGAACAAGAGCACTTCAGTTAATTGCAGAATGGAACAGCAACTAGCATAATTACAAGGCTCACAAGATTTATTTCATTCCGGCCAAACACCACAATGAGAACACAAGACATGCCTACATCACAAGAATGTGTCTGCCAAATACTAAGCACAATTTGTGCAGACGGAATGTGGCTGAATGTTGATAAAACTGGAAGAAGTATTACAAAGTATGTGTGATAAAAATTGTATAATACATTCATCTTTTTAATATAAAAATATATGTATAAAATTTTCATTCCCAGAGAGTGGTGTCAATTCATTCATTACCATAAGGATGATAATCAAATACATTTAAGAACATTGTAGGTCAAAATGAAGTCTTTGTTCATTCAATCACACCCTGCTATTACAGAGTCTTTGTTCAAGTACCATCAGCAATTGCTGACACCAAATCAATATTGAGATCAGCAGCAAAAAATAAGCAAAATACTAACAATTAAACATCAATTTCAAAACACTGTGGTTCATGGTTCTAATACTTGCACAATACCATGTTTGGACACAATAAATCCCCCTCATGCATGTGTTTGTCTTTAGCACAGTAGTACAAAAAGCTCCTTCTCAATATGAATTAGCATATTATCTTACATATTTGCCATTTCGCAAATCAAACAGTTTCCCAGCAATTTGGCAGCAAAAAAATGTGTTCATCTCAAGCGTTGACCAAATTACAGCAGTTCCAAAGGCTGGTTACTTCTTAATAAAATCCAATGTTACTGAGAAACACTGCAATATAATTATAATGCAAAAATTATAAATGACAAGTTGATAAATATTTAAAGTATAAAATACTTGTCCAGCAAGAGACAACACCTTACTGCAAATTACTTTGTTTTATAAGCAGGATAGAAACACAACAATGTCCTTCCAGACTAAGAACTTGAGACGCTCTACATGTACACACCAGAGACAGTACCTTGAAAAAGTGTGTCAATGTCTAGACTCCAATATCGGTCCCAGAAGTCATTGTATGTCTTGGAACACAACTTCATGGCCTTCACATCAATGTCATGCAGCTCTATCAGCTTTAATGCACTCACGTGGAAATCCATTAACTTTCAATACAAAATAGATCTAGTACTGTAAGATGTTTTTGTTTTTCAAATGAAGAGTTAAATTATTGTTGTTGAAACAAACTAAATGTTTGTCAACAGTCTATGCTTTAAAACAGCTGTATATACATTCTATTCTATCTTTAAAAAAAAATGTCAAACTGTAAGCACTTCTGCTCGCTTTCATTACAAATGATTGTACAACATTGATGTGGTATATATACTGTATGATTAAGTTGAATGAACTCTCAAGTGTCTGTGCTATCTTTCCTACAGAGCATTTCCTAAGTCAAACAGCCACTGTATTGGTTTTCCCCACCTATTTCATAAGTCAATGTCCTTTTAAACACATATCAGTTTACAATCCTATCAATCATACAATACCTGTACTATGTATTTTGGGTCTAAATTATGCTCAAGGTTTAAAAGTGTGTTTAAGTTTCCATTTAAAGGAATCTCTTCATTAAGAGATGCTTGTAATGCAGTACATTGTATGCCTCCGCATCCCAGACCCTTCAATGGGACTTGCAGATAAGTCATCAATATTTGCCCTTGAACTTCACATCTTAATACTAAAACATGTATGTATAATCCTAGGGAAAGATGTTCCCTAGCTATTGTAACTAAGGCAACAGTTATCATGTTACAAGCCCCTGTTACCTTGACCTTCCTTTTCTCTTGAGTAAGCAGCATTAAGAACATTGGGGATCATAATTATTAAGTAAAAGCGTTATTATTCAACATATCCTGCGGAAACAAAGTAGTGAATTGACAAACATGATGGACATGTGCAAAACCATATAAATGGGGATTTACATGATGGGGGCATAATTTAGCAATATTTTATATTAAGCATTTCGTATCTGTATACAACAATAAGTCAATAAAC
The DNA here is from genome assembly GCA_007657795.1 of Dreissena rostriformis. NCBI lineage: Eukaryota > Metazoa > Mollusca > Bivalvia > Myida > Dreissenidae > Dreissena > Dreissena rostriformis. The sequence goes on along the minus strand of VMBQ01002853.1, from coordinate 27,329 downwards.
AACAATAAGGAATTCTTATGTGTAGAAATTTGACCACGTTTTTACAGCCGGTTACCAGAATGACAATCATATGTTTGTTAACAAATAAATAACTTAAATGCAAATATAATTCTGGTTCTTAGATCAGTCAAAAAATGTATGTGTGTACTTAAGTGAGTTATAAGTCAGATAAACATTCTTGTAATATAAATATTCTATTTTTTTGTTTACCATATATTTATATTATCAAAAGAAAATGACAGAATCTTCTATAATTCTTTTCAATTTTTTTTTTTTTACTACAAAACCTATAAAAAAGCTTTTATGAATGATTGATGCACACGAATAAATAAATTGTTTTTCCCATAATTACTTGTTTTCATGATTAAATTATTTCCCATAATGTATATTTCATGGTGTATTATTAAAAAAAATCCACTAAACCATTATAAAATGGAAAAAAAAGCCCTTGCTAATAACTTACATTATGTAACTATACTTTTTTCATGGTAGATTTTTTATTAAAAAACTATCAAAAATTTATCTTACTTTGGTACGTTTTAAGACATATTGTTCACAGTACTCACCTATGTTCCAATCAGTTAACAGGATTTACTAAAATTTTTGTTGGTTTATAATAATTGTCTTACCTGTACTTTAATTAAATAAATCCTCAAATCGAAAATGTCCTCATATCCTTTAGATGAATATTTTTGTAATTATTGTACATAATTCTCAATAAAAAAACAAATACAGAACATAATGCACTTCTGTTACCTGTCATGTTCAGGCTTGGCGAAATTGCCGGTCCGTCGGTCCTGACCGGCAAATTTTCATTTGGTCCGGCAGGTTTAACCAGAATGTCGGTCCTTGTGACCGGCAAAATAAATGTGAAATGAATGCAAACATATCATATTTTTTCAAAGTTGAAAATTCGAAGAGCAAACCCTTTACTACAGTCTACATCATGAAAATGAAATCGCTCATTGTTTTGATGTTTGCAATAAGTTTGTTACGTACAATTAGCAAATCCAACTGGTTACACAACACCTACTTCAAACTCAGTCGCAAAATCGGCAACTGCTTTCGCACATTTTAATCCCTTTTGTTGAAACATCGCAGTCTACACAAGGTCAGTAAAACCGCTAAGCGTGTTTTCACAACACCCCACACATTCTTCGCGATATCATTCTATTAAAATTTACCACGAAACATTTAACGGAAATTTAATACACGCACGCTTTCCATGCGTTTGACGTGACGTTGTACATGTAAGGAATAATTTGCGCGCGCTTTTCTCGAGAGAAAGGATTAAAACACACTGTACATTTGCAGTTTATTTAAAGAATGTGATAACGTCGAGTAAAAATTAAATTGGGAAGAGTGTTTTGGATTACAAATTTAATTATGCGCATTTGAGAATTCAACAAAACACGGAATATGGACCAGTTTCTAGGACGCTCATACTTCGGTACGATGCGTTTTTTTTCCCCCGATTTTTTAGAGAAAAAAGGGTTTATATTAATGTACATAGTTGTGTTGTTTTTTTTCGGTCCGGCTAAATTTTCTTCGGACCGGCACATTTTCTGAAATGCCTGTCCGGATGACCGGCCGATTTTTTCCAATTTCGCCAAGCCTGCATGTTATTCAACCACACACTTGACACAAAAACATCATTAGTTTTCCTCATGGCTTAGTTCAATGACCACTATAAGGTCTGATAACCCCAAACTATTTACTACTGCTTCTATGAATATTAGATTTTATGAGGGGTCATTGCCCAATCTGAACCATAAACAAAGTGTTTACAAGTTGAAATTCATTTTTTTTTTTTATGTTATTAAATATAATAAATCCGGTTAAGCATACTTGTCTGAATGTCTGTTTGAAAAAAAACAACAACGTAAAGGTAGTGCTGCTTAGACAGTAAAATATGTGGTGATTGATATATGATTTGAAAAGTGGTTTTTATAATTTATAATGACTAATGAAATAGTTTTTTTTTTATAACAATGATGTGGTAAATGTATGTTTGTTAAATGTTAAAACTTATTTAATACATGTAAACAGCTATAGAATTGAAATGTACACAAGACAAAATAATTATTTAGTTTTAACATGGAATAAGGTAAACTACCAAGCAATGATCACTTAATAATTGCAAACTTTACACATGAAAAGGCCATTCTTTCCTTCAATTTAAGTTACACTTCATCCCAGCTCGATGTTTCACCCAGTAGCAAACAAAGACAGCTCTCCGACCAGTATCACATTTCCACAAGCCCATGGCTGCTATGGGTCTGTGCTAAGCTTTGTGTAAGTCTAGCTGTAAAGTCAGTCAGCTTAGGTCTTCTGTCACGTCAGACCAGTCAGACCGATGAAATGAGACAGCTTGTGGTCACAAAAGTTGCAACAAAGAGAAAATCCTTCAAAAGCATGCTATTTCACCTAACATGTATCTATGCACATAGTTATTGTGATGCCCATCACACACAGAGAAACCAATGCTCATCAATCTCCATGATGCACAAACCACGCAGCCTCCATTTTACCACTCAGCATTATGCATGTACAACATGGGGCCACAGAGGGGACCAGACATACATGTAGTGTGAAATATAAAGTCTAGGTCAACCATGGCAAGAATGTGCAGCAGAGTCCACATAGGTACACATTGTCAGTTGGCGAGTAAGCAGAGCACAAATGCTAAACCCCCAACCCTAAGACACACTAATAAAGGCAATTATTAAACCCGTAGACTTGAAAGCAATCAATTATGGGGAGAAAGGCAGCCAACAAAGAAACAAGGAGACATTGATGATTAATCCAGCTGACTAGGGCCTTTCCACACCATCTGGTCCCGGGATTTTATACAAACACTGCAGCAGAGAAAGGATAACATGTTCATATCAACTGCAGAAAATGATTACAAACAATTTGTGGAAGAAAATTGGGAAATAAATGCTCATTATTCACCAACTGACATCTTGCTCTTCCCCTTGCATACATAAACCTTTATTGTGTACATGTACATTCAGGGTTTTCTTTTTTTCTCATGACTTTTAAACGCAGGCATTACTATCATTTATTTTGAACCATCTATCGAAAATTGAAGTTTGAAATGCATTGAGAAAAGTGATCCTATTTTCAGAGGTTTACAAAGTCCTTTCCTTGTATGAAATAAGCATGATTATAGCCATCATTTAACAACTCCTGACAAACAATGAAATAAAACCTCTCATGTTTTAAGTAATTAGCAGAATAATGGAATCAGCAAATATTGAGCAATAGACGTCCTTTGTAACATACTGATTTTGTTTGGTATATTTTTGTAGATAATCCAATGACTTTAAAGTAAAAAGAAACATAAATACATATTGTGTATTCTGTCCATAAAAGATAAACTGTAACAAGACATTTCATTATTTGTAAAAACAATAATATAGATTCGCACAATTCATGTTGATTGTATTTGATAACTATCAATTACAACTATTGCTGTTTTGCTTCAAGAGTATAATCAAAGCGCTGAAGGCACTGAGGTTGTTCGCTATTGCATTATCTTAGACGCAACTCAGTTTTCAAAATTATGATATAGCTTTTTTTATCGCAAGTTTGAAATGAACACAACCCATCCAAATTTATAAAGAGTGTGTCTTAAAGCACAGGTCGAGTTGTGGGTGCACTGTTTATCCTCATATTTATGTTATAGAGATAACTCAGACAAAATAACAACAATATGTCTCTTTTTTCGCAATTGATTGCTGCACTGGCAAACATCTTTAGAATTTTGGTTGCCTTGCTAAAGAATAACAAGCCTAGAATCATGTACATGTTGTGTTATGTGTATCTAATACTTTATTTATTTTCTTTAAATTATTGAGCAACAATTTTGCCGACATGACATACTTTTAATGCATCATGTCTTGTTGTGAGCCAGAATTGAATCATTTCCTAGGCCTAATTGATCCACAGCCAATTTGTATTCTATGTTCAATTGGATTGAGTTGTTTCAAGCTTTGAAAAAGCTAGTTGCCCTGCCCAGGCTAACAGGCAACCACTGATCCTGTAAGTTATACATGATTTAATTTCTGACATTGTATTGAACTCATTCAATTTGCATGTCTGAAAACAATAAAGGACCTTTTCACATTTTGGTAAATTGACAAAATTAAACGATTTAATAATTTGGAGAGTTCTGTTGTTGCCGTTATATTTTTTTCATACTACGAGGATTGCTTATATAAAGTATAAAATACATCTCTCATTGTATCGGTAGACCGAGTGGTCTAAACGACAGACTTTTATTCCATGGGTCAGTGGTTCGAGTCCAATTGAGGGTAACGTTTTAATGTGTTTTTTTTTTAATGGAGCTTTTAAGATCCAATGATAACATTTATTAATATTAAGCATTTAATGACAAACTGTGAAAAGGTCCCTTTTAGATGTTTATTAAAAAATGCCACAAGGTAAAAACTTAGAACTCATTGGTTGTTTATTTGATTTAAAGTGATTTTGTTTATTTGCCTTGTCAGCGAGGTAACTTTGAAGTTATTATCACTTTTATCTTCTTTTTTTCAAATCATTAATAGAAAAGATAATTTAAGCTTCATTTTGGGAAAACAGGGCTTAATGCATATGCATTAATTGTCATCCCAGTACCAGAGACTCTCTTTAAACGAAAAACACCATAAAATCAGAAAGTGTCGTCCTTGATTAGCTTGTGCGCACTGCACAGGCTAATCAGTGTGCACAGGACACCACTTATTTGACATGCATTAAGCCCCGTTTTCCCTGAACGCAGCCAATATGTACAGATTTCAATGAAAAACTGGCAAAATGTCATCGCACAAGCTGTTGAACACTATAGATTACATACACAAACTCACTGCTGTGTACCACCAGTGGTGAAGTATTAACAGGATAATCAGTGTTCACAGGCAGATGCAGTGGTTATCGTTCTTGCAGTAGCTAAGACAGTTGGACTTTTAAAACTCCCTCTCAACTTTAGTTGTTCTTGCGAACAACTAAAAATGTAAACACTGAAATGAAATTGTCAACAAGAACAGCCAGGCATAAAAAAGCTCATGAAGTATTTTCAGGACAAATGAGTGTGTTGACATGTCTGGGATTGGTGCAGAATATCTCCAATTGTTTTATCAAGGAGGGAAGGGTTTGTTTTGTTTATGAAAATATCTAGTAGTAAACTTGAAGTACCATCACTGACATTTGTGAAAGTGTATGGTTGAGAATATTTTGTTGAAAATTTAATGCATTTGATATAGAAACTCAATAGTACAACTCACTAGAATAACTGATATTGATTATATTCTAAAACCTACCAGTAGTGCTACATCTTTACAAATATTCCAACATTCCATTCTTTATTTAGGTGTATATTAGGTATAGGTCAACAGACTAATCTGAGGGAATTTATTTGCCCTAGTATTAACAGCTTATCTTTGTGGCAAAATAAACAAATTGTTGATTGTATCCTATCTTATAAGGATTGAAATGGTTAGCACTTATACTTGCACGCCTTCTCAGAGTCCTTTACTTAATTATTTGAAGTAAAATCACTCAAACAGTAAATTTGTTAAAAGCATAACAAATTGTGTAATGCGAGTTCAGTTCATTAAACCAAATTATTTTCCTTAACAGCAGCATAACAGCAACCAAGGACTTCATTAAACAAACAAAGATGCCCAAGGTGGAAACCTTGTCAGTAGTGATTCATTAGCTCATTAAAAAAAGTCTTAGTCGAAAATTAGGTCAATGTCAAGGTAACAAAAAAAGGTGATGTGCGGTTTAAATGTAACTTTAAAAGCTTTTTAGTAATAAATATTGATGTTACTTGAATGGTCAATTTTGGTTTACATGAACAAAGAATTTAGAATTTGTGAATTAATCTAAGTTAAAAAGTAGGTCAATGTCAGGTCAAAATGAGGTCATGTGATGTGGATATTTTTTATAGTGCTCAAAGAAATCATCCATGCAAATATAAAGTTTTATAGGAAGCATCAATTTTCATGGATGTTAGACAAAACCCATCCGTTTAGGTTAACCAATAATTTGGACCTTCAGAATTAGTCCAAAAGTAAGTCAATGTCAAAATTAGGTCAGCAGGTGATGTGGGTGCGTAGAGCGTGTTCAAAGATAAAATCCAAACAATTATCAAAGCTTTGTACCACGCAGTATGATGTTTGACAAAACACGCTATTTTAGGTTCATTAAGAATAAGGAACTTCTTCATAAGTAAACAAGAGATGTGTTTGAGAAACACTATGCCCCCTTTTGAGCGATTTTGACCCATATATTTGACCTTTGACCTTGAAGGATGACCTTAACCTTTCACCACTCAAAATGTGCAGGTCCATGAGATACACATGCATGCCAAATATCAAGTTGCTATCTTCAATATTGCAAAATTTATGACCAAGGTTAAAGTTTTGGGACAGATCAATATTGCAAGTTATGACCAAGGTTAAAGTTTTGGGACAGAATGACAGACAGACAGGCCAAAAACAATATAGCCCCTCTTCTTCGAAGAAGGGGGCATAAAAAAGTAGGTCAATGTCAAGGTCAAAATTAGGTCAGGTGATGTTAATAGTGTCCAAAGTGTTAATGATGTAAACAAATAATAACTATACACTGACTGTTAAGAAATAATTGTCTAGTCGCAACACAATCAGAGACATCAGTTCATGTTCAGTATTGAATATTGAGTGATATTTCACACAAGTCACATTGATATTAAGCCTTATTGCTGCCTTAAATATTAAGTTACATTTCAAGAGCCACAGAACACATTTCACAAACAGTGTCACAATATGAACTTTTCCAGTGTCAGACATCAAATATATCATGGCTGCAATGTTTAATACACTTAAACCAGGAAAATAGTATCATCTCCTATGCCATTTTATATCCAAATCAGTATTTTTTGCATTTGTCCGCTTTGTACAGTATATGTGCAGTATCCTGTTGTTTTTCTCTAGCATGTAAAGTATAGTATTAAAATACCAGACCAACAGCAGTATTTCCACTGAATGAGCAGCCATCTGCCGAGTACTGGGGATGCTATTCAAACTGACAATTATGTTTGCATGCATATTGCGAATGACAAGTTTCCCTTACCTACACAACTGGCAATATGCATGTCCAAGCAAAACACATAAATTCGCTCTGCTAAACTATGCTTCGTTAAAAAAACTCCCATAAACTTGGACAGTGACTCTTTCAAGGCATCCTCGCCCTGTGAAAAGGGGGTTAAATGCATGTGCGTAAAGTGTCATCCCAGATTAGCCTGTGCAGTCCGAACAGGCAAATCAGGGACAACACTCTACGCTTAATATTGAAAGTGAAAAACTATTTGTGCAAAATAAAAATGGAATAGAAAAAACTAAAATTGCACGAAAAATTATCTGCAGCTTTTGTCATTAGGAAATGTGTTTTAGTAGAAGAAATACTCCTTAACAAACAGAAGCTACTAAACTATCTATGGACTGACGCAGTTCTTTGCGCTACAAGATGCCTTACTAAACTATCTATGGACTGACGCAGTTCTTTGCGCTACAAGATGCCTACTAAACTAGCTATGGACTGATGCAGTTCTTTGCGCTACAAGATGCCTTTAACATAAAAAAATCCACAAAATATGTTTCTTTTATAGTCATTTTTTCACTATTAAATATTAAATCATGGTTGAGAAAGCAAGGTCAACACTAACTTGTATTTGTACACATATAGTTTTATTGCACAACATGTAGGTCTATAGCTTTGATATTGAGAATTACAAGTGTTATTTCTAAAGCATTGCATGTTCAAATACGGTACTTGAAAACAACATCTTAACCATTAAATTATTTCCTTCTTGAAAGCTGTGTTCTTCAGATTAAGTTCTGATATTACATAACAAGCACAGATTCATACATATATTAATAGATTAGTATTTGTTGTTAGACAATTGTTAGTCTTACGAATTTAAAACATTTGCAAATTAGTTAAATATTTATTTAAAGATTTAACCTGTTTATTTAAATGAAGCTTAATCATTCGTTCATTAAGTTCGCTGTAACAGTATAAGCCACTCATTTTTTATCAAATGAAACCAATATTGTACATCAAAACTACAATAGCATGACCAATTGACACATAATGCTACTTCGTAAAGATCTCTGACTAAATTCTGCAGTACACTTACAACTTTCTGATTTACTCTAATCCGCCACCCTATGACTCAAACAATGTTCTTATCTGCTTACACAGACTTTATTGAGACCAGTCTGGTGTTGACACTATCAATGTTACATAACTTATATTGGATGTCAAAGTGAACTGCTGTGGCTAGTAGACCCAGGTAAATAACACTTACAATGTTATGGATCACCTTTTAATCAAGTTTTAAACAGAAACCAGACAAAGCAACTTGGTATCCAGGTACAGTATTATGTAGCCAGACAGGTAAATTGAAATTGAAACACCCTGAATTTGTCCGAGTCAAATGATCTATATGTGATGGACAAGAAACTCTCTGTGTCATATTGAAGAACATTTTCATCCATTTTGTGGTGGTAAAATTTGCTCCATTATCCCTAAGAAAAAGTATATATTTCTCCCTAGCATAAAAACCCTTTGAAAAAAAAGAATAATATAATTATTTAATGTTATTTCATTTTAGTAAGAGTATTAGACCATTATTTACATGCAGCCACCATGCACTAAAATACATGTCGCCTGACAGAGGATCCTCATGGAATTGTTTGTTCCTGATGTTTTTTATCTGGAAATGGCAAACGCAGGGCTCTTTTCCTTATTAGAGAATGGCCGTGAACAGCCAATTCACAATTTCGACACGGCCAATTCACAAATCTAACAAGGCCACAAAAAAGGCCATTTTTAACTGTGAAAATAGGACTTTTTGTGCTCAAATGTCAAAAACGGCCATTTCACAATTCAAAATTACGTTTTATTTTAGTGCCATTGCTTTCATTAGTGTATGTACAGGCATAATTTATGCCCAAATATTGTCCCTGAACTTATTTTTTTAAATAAAAAAAAGAGTTCAGACAATCATAACATGATTTTAATGCATTATTTAGAAATTTAAGTTTGATGCAAGTATGAAACATACTTTTACTGTACTAATTCTTAACAAAATGAATTTCACAATTTTTACAAGTTCGCGACTCGTTTTTTTCACAATTGTCAGAAGTTTGTGACTCATTTTTTCACAATTTTGAAAAGTTTGCAACTCATTTTTTCACAATTTTGAAAAGTTCGTGACTCATTTTTTCACAAAGTGAGGGGCCAAGGCTGCTTCACAAAGGCAGGAAAAAAAGCCCTGAAACGGGAGAGTGCAAATTTTCCAAACTGAATTATCCCTTGCAACCAGTTAGCAGCAACCATGGGCTATTTAAGCTTGGCCTAACAATAGCCTTTCCTTGGTTCAAGATTCAATCCCAGACCAACACCGAATTCTCATCCTCATTCATGCATGACAAACAGAACAGATCTTGGATTTCATGCTGTGTCTGCTACTGGTTAGCAGGCAGCAACCAGAACAAATCCCACAGCCAAAGCCATCTCATGAGGGCTAGGGCTCAACATTAATGCATGTTCAATATTTTTCATTGAAGAATAATATATTGACAGGAGAAAATACCTGCATTTGCCACCCATTCAAATATGGCAATCATGTATTTAAACGCATCATTTAGCAATCAAAAGTAAACTCTGCTATGTAGCGGTGATTTACACCTTTTATATCAGAATTTTTGACATATCATGTTTTATTATAGATATTGAAATACATCTAAACGATAAAGGATTGAGCATGTTATGTGACATAAATTGCATACGTTGAATAATCAAGATTGTTTTATACCAGCAAAAGTATTCATTCAAGTGATGTCTGCAGCAGATGAAATAAAAAGGGCATTTTTAACTTCAACAATCTACCAAACGAAGCTAAATTATAATCACTATTTGGGAACAACAAAAATTCCACTTTACAGACATGTGTTTTGCAAAGTTCAGTAGCACAGACCTAACAATAGAATTACCAGATTTGTGAAGAATTCAACTTTTAACACAGAGAACACAGAAATTCTCTTGTTAAAACATGTTCTGCTTGCTCAACTTATCAGCAAGTAAAATCTTTGAAATCTCAAAATCTTCAACTTGATCAAAACATCAGCTATTTTCTACAAAAACAGTTGTAACAGAATACCGTAACTGTACTCTAACTGCCTACAATTAACTCATTAAACCCAGTTGACTTCATAATCATTAAATTATCACAATAAACCGGCCAGCGGATCAATAAGAAATCATAGTAACTTACAATGTGCTTTGTTTGTTAACTTTAACAGTTAAGTCTTCCACAAGACAAACATATTGTTCATCCAAAAAGAGCCGCAAAAAGGAGTTTTTCTTTAAAAATAATATAGGACACACAATATGACCAGAAAATGAATAGAATTACGCTGAGTTTCTTTGTCTCCTGCATAAAATTTTAACAAGTTGAGGTCAGTCCCCATTTTTTCTGCAGCTGCCTATTTTTAAGAGCTCAAGTCTTAAAACCAGGTGCTGGAAAAATCTAAATCGAGGAGAAAACAATAATATTTAAGGAGCATTTTATTATGGCACAAGTTTTTTTAAGGCTGGTTTAACATTTAAATGTGTCAACCTGATGGGAAATAATTTCATTTTAGTTATTATGTTTTAAATTGAACTTTACATCCTTTTATGATGCTTTTTTTAAACATTAAACAACGCCAACTATAACCTCTGAACAAATCCACAGCAACCAAATGGTTGCATGAAAAACATAAACAGCAACAATAAATAATAGTCAGCCATAGAATTAAATTAAAGCAATGACAGCTGTACTGTAACATAATTAAAATGTAACTCAAATAAATTGGAATTTGAAGCTGAACTTGCGAACATGACAAAGACTACATACAAAGAAAGTGCATCATACATTGAATCCATTGTGGTAAATTACTGCACACTGCTTTATTATAAATGGTACAACAAAACCACCCATTAGATCAAGACTATCAGATGAAAACTCTAATAAAAGAATAAGTATAAACAGCTGAACTGATACACAAGTTTTTGATGTATCACACGATAGGTAAATCATTGATGGCAGCCTGAATATTTCACATTTTATGCATACCTAAGATTCTCCAATACTAATAAAAAAATTGCCACAAGAGTGACACATAAAGCGGGAGTTGCCTATGTGTTTAAACTGTACAAACCAAACCTATCTTTTAGTCAGCAGCAGTGACCTACATTTATGGTTAAATAACATTCTACTTACATTAATGGTGTCAGTCATAAGTTAAATTGTTGGTGGTGAGCATTTGTAGGTACATGTAGGTATTATTGGCAAAAATCGCGTGAAGAGTCCACTGATTAGGGAAAAACTATTTCAATATAACTCTATAATAATTCAAATTACAAGAACAAAATCATATTAATTATAGTCATACACTTTGTTATATGTAATTGACATAAAATTGAGATACATGTATAACAAGACTATTGCCAAGCAATATGGTCCCCTACAGGTGCAACTCCACCATTTTCTGCAATATTTCTAGTCTATTTGTTGCCATAGCAACCAGAATTCTTGATATAGGAACAAAATGAAATGATGTGCATTATCTCCATATTACCATCTTCCATGTTTCAAGTTTCATGAAAAAATATGAAGAACTTTTAAAGTTATAGCAGGATCCACCATTTTCAGTAATATTTTTAGTCTATTTGTTGCCATAACAACCAGAATTGTTGACGTAGGAACAAAATGAAATGATGTGCATAATCTCCATGTTGCCATCTATCAATGTTTCAAGTTTCATGAAAAAATATGAAGAACTTTTAAAGTTATCGCAGGATCCGGAAAAGTGTGACAGACTGACAGAGCGCAAACCATAAGTCCCCTCCAGTGAAACCGGTAGGGGACAACAATCAGCACACTTAAATTTTCCCCATAAAAATTTACATCAGAAATGCTCAAATACAAGTAAGTTGTACATCTACATAAAAACAATAACCTTAAAACACACACAAGCCACTTATTACTTTCATTTTATACACATTAAATTTGCATGTATACAATGTGATAGTCCATGATTTAATATGAAATTTTAGTGTGTTTGATACACAATAATAGGAACAACCAACTGGAATCTATGACAAGCATTTTGCTATAAAACTTAACAAGAGCACCGTCCAGCGGATGCCAACGCTCGGCTGTGGTTGCTTGGATTTTGTATTTTTTTTACCTTTGACCTTGAAGGTCATCATTGACCTTGACCTTTTCACCACTCAAAATGTGCAGGTCCATGAGATACACATAAAAAACCAAAAAAATAAATAAAATATTTGACCTTTGACCTTGAAGGATGACCTTGACCTTTCACCACTCAGTCTCAAAATGTGCAGCTCCATGAGATACACATGCATGCCAAATATCAAGTTGCTATCTTCAATAATGCAANCGTGATTCCCCCCCCCAAATTCCGGCTTTTCGCGCTATTTTTTTCCCCTCAAAAAAGGCCAGACCCTTTCCCCAAAATCAGATAAAAACCCCTGATATATAACTCTTTATAATAATTCAATATTTTTTTTCAAATTGGGATTTTTTTTCACCATTTCACTTTGGGAAGGGGTCCCTTTAACGGACCCGTAGATACACCTGGTTATTTAGGCTACATGAGTAAATAAGTATTTATTACATAATTACTAACAAATGTTGATGATAATTATACAATGTTTTAATAAAAAACACATGAAATACAACTACTTTTTTATCAGCAATATTCTGTTTAACTGTATATCTGAAAAGATATTCAATTTATACACTTACAAGAATGTCATTTTGTTTCATTTACGCTTACATTTTCCCTAGTCAAAAGGTTCTTTCATGGATGTGTCACCTCAAATAATGTTAGTTTTATTTCATGTTTTATACGACACAGGATTATTTACTGACCCATGTACTTGAGTTATCAACTCTTGAGTTAAAGGTGACTATTTCACATACATGTAAAAGCTTTTCTTAAATTTTGAGTATCAGGAGTCAATGACAAACAATGAGACTCCAGAAATTCTTGCTTAGATCTATTTACTACTTTTACACCAATTACAAGCATAAAATGATTACAACTGGGATCACTGCCTTCGAACCGTCAATGCATAGCATTATATTCAAATACTCTTGACTAAGAAGTGTTTAAAATATATGTTATTTTCCGATCACCATCAATTGAAATTGGAAAAATTATAAAAACTCGTTGAATTAATTATTAAGCAAAAATGTGTATTACAGATATAGCGTTTACAATACCATACTAATTAAAAAGCCTCCATGGTGTAGTGGTAGTACTACAGCTTTTGTTTCTAGAGGTCTGGGTTCTAACCCAAGAAGGCAAATAGTTTACTTTATCCTGTTCATAGTTATAATTATTTAAAACTATTACAAATATTACAATTTTGTTAGTAATTTAATTTAATGACATTTTTCCAAAACATGAAAACAAATAGAAGTTCGTTTAAATAACTCACCACACAGTGCAAATGGTCTCATCACATTGGCAAAAAATAATTCTGACATCCACAACACTTAGTGTCTTAAAACTGACTATTCCTCCACAAAGAGCCGTTTCTGACTACTATCAGGTTAAGCACTCATGAGTCAGTAAACAAGTCATTGAAATGAATCATGAAGCGTAATTCATAACTAAGTTCTCACCCACAGTCGAAATACAAGACTGACTTAACAAGCAATAATTGTCAAATGTTTACCCTAGTGTCACAAAACAAATATGTATCATTGCTAAAAAATTGGAACACAACGCTTTTTGATAAACAAAGGGAGCGCGAAACGGGTTCTAGACTTCTCAGCCAATCAAAATTTACCAAAGAAAAGGGTCCATCATCCATGCACAATATTTTCTTTGTCATTTAAAGCAAAGTTTTTTTTATTTCAAATGCATCTTGCACAACTTCCATACTATTTCCAGCAATAATCGACACGACTGACTGGCATTCATGCAAACATAAATACAGACGCATAAAACGAAGTTTCCACACTTGACCTGATTACGGGAAGGGAAAACAACTACGAAGTGAAAGAACGTCGCCGCCAATTTTTTATTGAACAAAATCAAACGCATTACGATCGGTAATTTTAGTTCTAACAGGAAGAAAAATATATTTTCATCAAGATAGATTCATACACAAAAAATGTCATCACTTACTGTAAGAGGTTGCAGAGATGAAAATGTTTCCTTCGGAAGACATGTGCTAGCGTCCCGCCATGACACAAAGAACAGTTTGCCTCGTTTTGACTTCGAATACCTAATTGCATTAATTAGGTTAACAGCGCCACCTATGACGAGCACCTTGCGTCCTACGGAGAACTGTTCAGTTAACAGCAGGGATTTTGTATTGTCATTAATATTAACGCCTTTAGTACTTCTGAGCATAAATATAACTTTAGCGAAATAAGAAATAATTTTGTTAGATTGGTTGAGAACTTAGATGTAATCTCTACATTACGAACTGTTTATATGTTTTCTAATAATAAAGTGTCGGAATCTTTTAACCACAAATTCACGAATCTACTAGTTTTCGCTCTGGTTAAAAATATATATATATTTTTGTCGAAGTACTTGGCTTTGAAACAAACTTTATTTTCTAAGAAAATAAAGGAACAAACTTATGATTAATATAAATCCCCCAAAAAAACGTGCATTGCAAACTCATGGGCATTAACTCAAAAATCCATAATTGAAGAAGCATTGCAGATTACGCCCCTTTTATCTGGGTGCCACAATGATGTCAAGTGGAGGAAACAAACGATTTAATACAATCATTTGGGCCTCGCTCTATGAAAAGGGGGTTTAATGCATGTGCGCAAAGTGTCGTCCCATATTAGCCTGTGCAGTTCGCACAGACTTATCAGGGACGACACTTTCCGCCCAAACTGGATTTTTGTTAAGAAGGGACTTTCTTTAAACGAAAAATATCGGAAAGCGGAAAGTGTTGTCCCTGATAGGACGACACTTTACGTACATGCATTTAACCCCTTTTTCTCAGAGCGCGATATTTGTATTCGACTCATACAAACATTTTCCTGTCACTTATTTAAAGATTATTATAATCATTTGTATAATCATTTACGATCCTCTACTCTAATGTATTAATAACTATACATGAAAGCATGCGCTATTTCAAATATAAGATTTTTTTTAATGAAAACAGTAACTACTAGTCTCAGTAGTCTGCCCCCACACCCCCTCCCCCATTCATAAGACCAAACCAGCTACCGGTATTATACAAAATATCCACACCCTACCTTTTTTTAGTATATATTTAACTCCGTCCAAATAATTGAAGGATAAACAAATACGCATGTTGTTGCTTACGCATGTTGTTGCTTATGTCCAAAAACATATTATAAAAAATATTGTTTTACCTTTATTTCCGTTCCATTGCATCAAAAGCCCTATGTTTGTAATCATAATCCGCCGAAAGGCATAGGGATATAGAAATGGTACGCGTAATTCCGTCCGTAAATGCCCGTTGTGTGCGTACATCCGTCCGTCACACTGCATGCGATTTTCGTTAAACTTGTACAGAATAATTATGTCTAAGTGCTGCAGCGCATATCTTCAATGTTTTGCCATTGAGTTTTTAATGAGTTATTGCCCTTTTAATAAATTACATATTAAATAATCTGTGCGCAAATCATCCTCATTTTTTTATTTTCGTCAAACTTTTACTGAATAACAAAATCAAAGTGCTAAAGCGCATATGGTACGGTTAAGCGATTGCGTTATTTTTAAGGAGTTATCGTCGTTTCTTTTAAATTACATATAAATGTTGCAGTGTTAAACTCTTCCTAAAGTGCTGTCGGGCTCGATACACGCGCTTCTCTACTAGGCGACCGTGATTCAATCCCCATTCCTCAATTGCCGGAAGCATGTGAGTTAAGATGGTGGTCATCGTACCGAACAGGTGGAGTATCCTCCGGGTATTTCGGCTTCCCTGACCCCCCCCCCCC
>VMBQ01002852.1:49937-122169 GCA_007657795.1 Dreissena rostriformis | reverse complement strand
TAAGGAGCATATTTAAATACATCGATATTTTATGCGTTTCCCTATGGTGACTGAAAGCGTTTGTTTTAAACACATTGTCTTAACCTATACAGGTCTGCGAAGGTTAATTTGTGCCTTGTTTTTGCTCGGGTCAAGACGGCTCAAACACATGGCGGTACTTGTCATTATTGCTATGGTAGATCCAGTACTAGCCTCTACAACTTACGTTTAACATCCACGGCGCATAAATTGCAATCCAACATTGCTGAAATGTTGATTCCTATATTTTATTAATACGCATCAATCAGAAACAAGAACGAGTAAACAACGGTGTAAAATTATTTTTTATGAATTATAATTATTCAATACATTTTATGAAAGAAACTGTTTTTATCCTCTTGCAAAGAACACGTGTTCTCACTTTCCTGAGGCAATTATACCACGGTTTATCCCGAAAACATATAAATGTGTTCTTTTGAGCTAAACCAAAAACCATTGCTCAATTTATCAGTTCAAATTTTCTATCGTACTCGGTCACATTTTATCAAATGATTATTAAAAGAATTGTTTAATGCTGTTTTTAAAAACAAATTATGTAAATGTATTATGCTATCCTTGTTCACATTGATATTTTGTCCAATATTCCGGCATGAATTGTCGAAATACACCACAAGTGAGTAAACTAGGCCATTGTTAATTTACATTACGTCATTTGATGTATGTTGGGTTTTGTGACAACTCAAATCAATTTTTATTTGTTCACAAGGCACGGATCTATTTTTTTAATTGCGTTCCACGTTGGGGTAAAAAGAATACCATGTAAGTGTCAAATACAGATAAGTTTATTTGCTCGTTCTCTGAATATCTTTGATCAGTAATATTTTCTTTATACCGATCGTTTGGTCGCAATCTGAATGCCAGTGATTACGACACACGGTACTTATTGCATTCTTATCCATATTTTAGTTTTTGTTCTCATTTAATTTTAGCCGATAATTGCGAAATAAATTAAACTATTTCTTGTCTTAATGCTGCCATTGTTTATACAACCGGGTGGGCGGACGATGGCGGAGAAATTTGTCCGCGCATGAACTCAAACAGTTTAAATCGGATCATCATGAAACGTGTTGACAATGTAGAAACAGATTGCTATGTGCAGTTCCTTTGGTTTAATCCTAGCATTTCAATAGTAATGTCACTTTTGACATTTTATATACCAATGCTGATTATGATAGTGCTGTATATGTGCATTTATCAAAAGACCTTGTTATTAAACCTAATACCTGCTATTTTTGCAGTTATAACTACGGAAAATATGGACAACCAAGTTCACACAACATGGATGATATTGTCATTACCTTGGGCAAGGACCGGCTCAATTCCCATCAAGAACAGAAACAGAACAGAAAAGCTGCAAAAGTTCTCAGCGCCATACTAATTGCCCATTTGGTTATGTTGCTGTCCTATTACATTACACGTGTTTTATTTCCACCGCCTTGCTTATTGGTGAGTTAATTTGAAATTGCAACTACATGTTGTCTATAAAATTACTAATATTGAAACTAAATAGAGAATACTACGTTAGCGTTGAATAGAGAGAAGTTTATGTTGCGAGGCGAACGATTGTTTGTTTATTAAATGGTTACTCCTCTAAAATTCAACAAAATAGTTCGAGAATTTATGTAAAGAAATAAACGATAATAGAAATATAAACACTATTTATTGTTTACGAATATTGTAAATCATCTAATACCTTTAACAAACAAGATGTGTTTGTGAAACACTATGTCCCCTATTGCAATTTTGACTCATATATTTGACCTTTGACCTTGAAGGATGGCCTTGACATTGACCTTACACCACTCAAAATGTGCAGCTCCATGAGATACAAATGCATGCCAAATACCAAGTTGCTATGTTGAATATTGCAGAAGTTAAGGCCAAAATGAGCGATTTATACCCATATAATTGATCTTTGATCTTGAAGGATGACCATGACCTTGACCTTTCAGCACTCAAAATGTGCAGCTCCTTGAGATACACATGCATGCCAAGTATGAAGTTGCTATGTTGAATATTGCAAAAGTTATGACCAAAATGAGCGATTTTGACCCACATAATTGACATTTGACCTTGAAGGATGACATTGACCTTGACCTTTCAGCACTCAAAATGTGCAGCTCCATTAGTTACACATGCTTGCCAAATATCAAGTTGCTATGTTGAACATTGCAAAAGTTATGGCCAATGTTAAATTTGGCGCAAACCAACCAACCAACAGACCAACCAACAGACCAACCAACAGACCAACCAACAGACAGGGCAAGGGGACATAAAAACATTTGCTATAACAAAAAACTTTAAAATCAACAAATATGAAATATAAATGCGTAGTGATCTTGAACATTTCTAATTTTAGATTAATACACAATGAGTCTAACATGAGCGGCCATGACCTTTACTTTTCATTTGAAAAGTAGTCCGTGCACGTGACAATTCTATTCAACAATTTGGGATAGAGGCTAGTCTATTCCATGGGGTGTTATACCGTCAATGTCGCGGTGAAGATGGGATAAATAATAATGATGATGTTTTTTAAGATAAGCCTATTCAAGATCAATAATGCTAATGTTCTTGTGATGATTTATTGCTATGTCTTACAATTAATTTATTTTTGTCTTCATTGGTACTTTTTAGTACAAAATGGGCTAAACCACGGGTTTAATTATTTTTTTTTATTATTCCTTGTGATTATTTGTTTTCTCATGGGATCCCCTCCCCCAAATTGTTGTCAAATGAGAAATATTCCCATGTGTATTTTCAACATTTTTAAATCATTGTTTTTATAGTTTATTGAAGAATTTAAACTTACTTCAATGATTATATACTCGCTGTATGCACACAACATATATATTGCTGCATATTTATAAAAGCCCATTTTTCAAGTGGGGAACATTATTATGGGATGTTTTTCAAATTGCAAAAAAAATTCATATAATTTCCAGAAACCATTTATTTTGTCAAATGATTAACAAGCTTTTTTATATAGATGCGTTGAAGCATGTTTAAAAATAATATAATTTTTTTTAAATCCCATACGATGATTTCTTATTTTGTAATATGGAACATTCCCAACACCTTATATTTATTTACCAAAAACTAAATTATTTTATTTTTATTATGCAGTGTCAACTTTATTTCCCTCAGCTGCTTATATATGTTAGCCCGAATTTACAAACATGCTGGATCCTTACGCGCAAAATGAGTAACTCGTAGGTAAGGAACCTGATGATTGTTTGTATATGGTCTTTAGTTTCGACAAATCGAACATTTGTGCCAACTTGTTAGAGTGTCTTATTTTATGATATTTAATTTCAATGCTTATTTAATTCTCAGCACACTTGATGTTTATTGTTTGACCGTAACCTATATTTAATGAATATTGTTTTACTGTGATCAATACAGGTGTGTCATTTTGTTTGTACTTTTTACATCAAGTGTAACTTTCTTCTTATATAGCATGTCAGCATTTTCAGTAGCATCAAAAAACGTGACGTCATTTAGTTTCTACGATTTTTGTATCAATGAAAGTGACGTCATTTGCAAAATATTTATGAATGAAAACGACGTCGTATGTTTGTTACAATTCAATGACGTCACTAAATAGTGAACTTTGTACTAAGAAGGGTGGAGTATTGAAAAATATAGTTCACGTCCAAAAGCTTGAACTAAATCAATCAGAATCGTGTAAGAATCGAAATAATAATTTTCTATGATGGCTTGTTGTCGAATAACCCACAGTAAGGAGTATAGATGCGTGTTATCAAATCACTCGTGCTTCGCACTCGTGATTTAATTCCTACGCATCTATACTCCTTACTGTGGGTTATTCGACAACAAACCATGATAGAAAAATATTATTTCTTAAATATTATTATATACCTGTAACAGAGTATTTACTTATAATCCAATTTATATTTTACCGACTACTAATCCCAATCAGATAGTGAATCGAAGTGTGATTTAACGATGGATGAACTGTTTTAAACTAATCAAGTCCCATTAACTACACTCAATAAGCGTTGATATTAAAACGTTTATAACTCACCTATTTCATTGAGCATTAGCATTTCACAGAATAGGCATTTATCATTGCCATAGCTACAATGAATAAATAATGTCATATAACATACTATGAAAATCACTGGTAAGTGTTAATATTATTTTATCATGTTTTTAAATTGTATTGAATTGAATTGTTTGCATTTTTCATTCAATTGCCCTAAATCGATATGAATTATTTTTGTATTGCAATCCATATTTTGTATTCTTATTATTTCATACCATACATTCCCGATTGTATTCAATAAAGTCTATAAGTATATATACCTATTCATATAATCACATAAGCTGTCGGCATTCGTTACGAGTGATCGTCCAATATTCTAACGTATTGGAATAGCATGCGTCTAATATTCTAACGTATTGGAATAGCATGCGTCAAATATTCTAACGTATTGGAATAGCATGCGTCAAATATTCTAACGTATTGGAAGAGCATGCGTCAAATATTCTAACGTATTGGAATAGCATGCGTCTAATATTCTAACGTATTGGAATAGTATGCGTCTAATATTCTAACGTATTGGAATAGCATGCGTCTAATATTCTAACGTATTGAAATAGCATGCGTCTAATATTCTTACGTATTTGAATAGCATGCGTCTAATATTCTAACGTATTAGAATAGCATGCGTCTTATATTCTAACGTATTGGAATAGCATGCGTCTTATATTCTAACGTATTGGAATAGCATGCGTCTAATATTCTAACGTATTGGAAGAGCATGCGTCTAATATTCTAACGTATTGGAAGAGCATGCGTCAAATATTTCAACAGTGGACGGACCGAGTTCATCTGGCAATTTCCTTATAACTCTGAACGTATCTATCACGAAGAATCTACATGATGTTGAAACTTCACAAATTGCAGATCTACGAAAACGTTGAAANATAGAACTCATTTTTGTATTTCAATTGCATGTATGTGTTATTCTTATTATTTCAGGCCATACATTTCCGATAGTATTCAATAAAATCTATAAACCATGCCCACTGTGTGATATCTATTTATATAACCACATCAGTTGTCGGTATTCGTTACAAGTGACCGTCCAATATTCTAACGTATTGGAAGAGCCTGCGTCCAATATTCTAATGTATTGGAAGAGCATGCTTCCAATATTTCCCCAGTGGACGGACCGAGTTCATGTGACAATTTCCTTATAACTCTGAACGTATCTATCACGAAGATTCTACATGATGTTGAAACTTCACATATTGCAGATCTGCGAAAACGTTGTAAAATTATAAGTAGCACATATAAATATGCTTCAAGTATGTTTCTATATATTCTCAGAGGTCTTATTTCTCGAGGAACACGATGTTTACAGCCAACGTCACAAAAAGTGAACAGCTTTATGACGCGAACGCTCGCGCTCTTTCGCGGACTTGGTGTTGTAATTAATATTGAAATTATATAATGCAAATAAATACAGGAATGCAATGGGTATATAATATTAAGATTACTTAAGAGCGGTGGGTACAATACTGGGATATATTTGCACTCGTACACATTTGGCATACTCATATTTGACTCGCCTAACTGCTCGTCTATTATGGTGTGTCAGCTGTGTACTCGTTCGAATGTATAACCTCATTGTACACACATGATGTTAAATAATCTAACATCCTTAAGTTAGACATATATTCCACATTCCAGTAAGTCGCGTTTTGTTGTTTTTTTTTTAAATAATATTGTGACTATTTTACTATTTTTGGGCGCAACTTCGAAGTTTTCTTTTTCGTGTTTTCTGGAATAAAATGTTTGTTTGGTAATAATGCAATTACGTACCAATTGGGAGTAACTTTCAAACCACACCAGTGTTTGTTATTAATTAAAGATCATTTGTTTACATATTGCATTTAAAGGAACTTCATAACACAATTCACTTTTAATACATTATTGTACATTATAAAAATACAATTTAAAATAACACGAGCTTTTTGTACTGAAAAATGTTTAAACTACATCCTCGTTTTATTGCAAATACATTATTAACGTATCCTTACAGTAACATAAATTGAAATCGTATTACTCGTGAATATTTGACAAAGTCGCTACTTATGTATTATTATATAATTATACACTTTATTTATTTCATAACAAACAACATTTACAATATTTCAATAAAAACGTTTTCAGTTTGTTCCTTAAACAGTATTCTATTAGCAAAGTTCACATACAATTCAGCAATAAAACAGAGTTGCAATTCTGACTTTGAACATACATTATCTTTCCATTCTCAGCTATGAAATGCGTTCTGTTCGTGTACTGGATATTGACGACAGTTGTATTTCCCTACTCTCCAATGGATGTGCACATAATTTTTTTTTGTATAAGTTATACACACGCTTGCTGCAAACGAATGAAAGGAATATGACCACGCCTTGTCCATTAGACAAAATAATAAACAAATATGCAAACACGTCAATCTCCGTAAATGTGTAGATGAAACCAAACATCCAAGAAAGGCCTGTCAACGTGGAAAGCTTCGCAAATATCTTTAAGTAATTGCGTTTTGATGCGGCTGAACTTTGAACAGTAGGGTTACTTTTAATCTTCAAAACAAGTACGCAAAACATGGCAAGGTTTACTAAAATTATAAGAAAACCCGGTAAGGAAAACGTATAGCCCACCATTTTCCGCAGAGAAATATAGCAATGGCCGTCTCCATAACCTACATCGACATTGTATGTATCGACGACGGTCACGATAATGTTGATTGCTACAAATAGCAGCGATCCAACAATGGCGTAAACTGTGTATACGCATATTTTCAAAACAAAGCTTTGTTTGAATGACTTTATGTGCATGTTTGTGAACGTGTGGAACATGTGCCAACAACAGATGTTCATCAAGAAGATAACGAGAAGCCAGAAGAAATGCACGAGCGCCCCGATGAGCTCACATGCCTAAGAAGGAATATTGGCGTGTTGTTCTTTGCCAAACTGGAATAAAACCTGTGCGATTATCAGACTGATCGCTAGTCCCATGTTGTTAATTCCAGGCTGTGTGCGTAGTTCCTTGAACAAGAAATATGTTACCAAGGTAATCAACAGACACGTGACAGATATGATCATGCATACAAGACTCAGTATGCCAGTCGCAGTCACTGGTTTGCTATCTGTTTGTCCATGTTTACTACCATTTTAAGATGATTGATACATTTTCCCAACACACTTCAAACTTTTCAATATTTGTTAGCGTGTGTTTTCCGTAATTAATATATTTACGATCAATCACTTATCCGTTTTTCAGCCTGAATGAATTATTTTTTAGGGGTATAATTTCAGTTAAATCAAAAACTACAAGTGGGCACTTAAATCTGGCAGTTAGGACAGTGAGGTGGTGTTGTCATAATTTTGTAATGGGCAATAACTTGAAGTAACAGCTTGACTCAAACTGGATCGAACATCTTAACTTCAAAATCATTTGTATCATCTACAATTTGGAAATCAACGAATTCCAAAGCAAAGGTAACATTAAAAGATGATGAATGCGATGCTAAAACCATTCTTGTTTCGTCATACTCAAGGACCTTGTCCAATGAAGTAACGCTGTATTGTGGATATTTATTCTGTAAATTGATTTCAATCCTCAACTGGGTGGTCGGTAGTCGAGTGGTAAAACACTGGTCTACAATTCCAGCGGTCGTGGGTTCAATCCCTGGCCGGGCACTGGAAATTTCAGAAATGCTTCAAGTGTTTCCCACCCAACTAGAGATGTACTGGTATGAAACCCAGGTAATTCTCGCGTGTATCGGTGCTATACACTGAGCACGTAAAAGAACCAAGGGATCTATTCGCAAAGAGCTAGGGTATCGCACCCGGATTCCTTGTATCTCAAAAACTGTCTCTTATACCCGCTGTCTCTTCAGCAAAACCAAAGGACCCCATTGGAAATAAGTGCTTGCACTTTCATGGGCTATCCTTGACTGCAAGGTCAAAATAAAGACAGACAAGACAAACAGACAAACAAAAAAATATTCAATTGACTCTGACGGTGATGCTATTATAGAGGATCTTTCATCGCTTGTCATACTTGATACTGATACAGGCATTTGATTTGGATGGGGAGAAGTGTTGGGTAGAAACGGAGTCGTTATTTGTTGTAATGTGGATACATCAGGTGAACATGAAAATACATCAGGAGGAAGTGTGGGTACATCAGGTGAAACAGTAGGTTCTTCAGTAGGAAATGAATTAAAATCAGTTGGAAAAGACGGTAAATCAGTTGGAAATGTAGCGTCATCAGGCGGGAACGCTGGTACATCAGGTGGAATTGTTGGTACATCAGATGGAAGTGTTGGTACATCTTGGGAAAATGTGGTTACATCAGGTGGAAATGTAGATAAATCAGCTGGCATAGTTGGTTTATAATGTTGGCATGTATGTGCTGTAGATACAACAGATTGCACGGTATTGCTTATGTTTAAATTGTAAAGTATTTCAAAACTGTAAACAGCATCAGACAGTTCCCAAATCTGTAACATTTCTGTAATCTTGTTTTCAAGCAAAACCACAAATTCTTCAAGACGAGCATTATTCAATGGTGTTTTGTGTGTGAATTTTAGATATAATTGGTATGACACCCCACCAAGCGTGTCGACCGCGTTAACGCATTTACTGCCATTGAACCGCTTTGGGAAGAGACAGGATATGTTCCGGCAGGTATCATGAAAACAATAAATATAGAAACAAAAATAATATGCGCTTAACGCAAAATGTGTTACATTGAATTTTGAATCTTATATTGCCACAGATTAAAGCTAACAGGCAATTGGACAGACAAATAAATTAATGCTTGTTTTATACCATATATTTCATTTGAACAGTCTGTATGCAAATGAGCAATGAATGATCCATCGCATAAAGTAACATAATAAGCATACAATTAATCCATAAACAAAATTGTAAAACAATATTAATTCCTTTCCATTTCCAAATCTTTTGAATTCTAAATGTACGTGAAACCATAAACACTAGTTTGATATTTTAAGAGCTGAAAGACGACAAAGCAATTCAAAATAATGCCAACGTTGTTTATTCGTTTACGATATAGATCTGATACAGCATGTTAAACCATAAAGAAATGACTTAATACCAATACATATTTGAATGCATATAGTTATCATTATTGTAATCCTTTACCAATTACCTTTTGTCATTTAATAGTTAATTGTTATTGATTACCTAATGTCTGTCGTAAACCTGTTCAGGCGCGCAGCCGGTCGGTTTGGAAGCAGACGGTTTGCTTTTATCTGGTGTGAACGCCACCAACGAAGAAAACTCGGGGAAAACAAATTGTTCGAACTCTTGAATATCGCTAATTCGGAAATCGACATGGCCATATCTAGTCATGACACCCGTGATATTGCATTTGTCAATGTCCGGAATACGGCATTCCGATGCATGCACTTTGTAGACTGGTTAAGGTTTGAATATTCTATTGCATTTCTTCGTCTGCAAGAATGCCTTTACATCAAATTCCTGGTTAGATGCTGCCAAAATGGCAGTCGCTTCGCACGCGTGTGTACACTGTAAACTGGAATCCCAGTACACTAAATTTCCACCTGTGGTTGGGATGGTTCCATTTGGGTCAGTAGCAAAATTACATTGCACAATATTTATTTGCGTGCGTGACTTTAGTTATAGTGTCAAATACCGGAATATGTATTTCTAGCTTGTTTATCGTTCTGATTTAACACAAGGAAATTACTTCTGAGCTCGATCTTGTTTTCGCAAAGTCCGGATGGCACTTCGTGCGCATGTAGAAGTGGTCCCCAGCTTGCAAAATGCTGTTTCCTTTTCGCATCTGGGCCACCTCACACAAAAAATAGTTACTATCTGTGAAAGAAGATAATCAATACAATTAAAATAATTATTCTTTGTTAAACAAGTTGTCAATAGCATTATAACATTTAGGCGGTACAATTTAGGTCACACCGTTTACGGTTTACAATTTTGATGCTTAACTTATTCCCATAAGATACTTTACACAAACATCTTTTTATGAGTAGTGTTTAACTTAATGCCGGGACACAATCCGTTATGTTAATCACAATGTTATATTCTATAACAAAGTACACTAAACAACTTTTCTATTTGGTCACTAGATGACGTAAACAAATAAAATGCATAAAGCACACCCACGCAAATAAAAACCCATTTTTATAAAAGCATAATTCATTACTCATGGTTTGATGTAAAACAATCATCCGTCGCGCGAGTTCTATGGCAATCAAAAGACTAACCCTTAAGTTCAAAATCACAAAATAGACCAAAGCAAAAATCAGATATCTAAACTATAAACGCCTGAGCTGCAATTGCAGTCTGGAGTCGGTCTCTCATTAAAAAGAATGAATAATATTGTAGTACACTTAGCATGGTTTCAAGCATATCCTTTTTGGAATTCGGGACAAATGGTGTCAAAACTTGGTCATATCTTTATAAACGAAACTGTGTTATCGTCATTGCTCTCATCTAGGCACTCTAGAGGATACAGTTTTGGCAAAAATCTTGATGAAACGTGATCAGAATGTTCATCTTGACAATTTCAAGACAAAGTGTTAATCAGGGTCTAGGTAGGGCCACAATCGAGGTAACTTTCGTTCGGAAACATTTTTTTCTGAAACTAAATCTTGACAATATATAGGCCCAGTTTTACTCTGCATCAAGTGAGGTCAAAAACACGGTCACCAGGTTAAATCTTTAAACAAAACATTTGACCACTGTAGAACCAAATGTATAAGTAAATCTTGATGAAACTTGGTCAGAGTGTTTATCTTGAAAATATCTAGGTCAAGTTCGAATCTGGATCGATTGAGGTAAAAAACTAGGTCAACGGTTCAAATATTTTATCGATATACTTTCATTTCTAGCAACTAATATCGCTCTATCGGGTACCTTTTTTAAATGTTGAACGTTTTATATGAAAAGCGAATGTATCAAATGCAAAATAACACAATACGAGTTGTTTGCAATGTGCGCAAAAAACTCGAATAAGAAATGCTAACATGACATACCGACATAGATCAATGATCCTAATAAATCTTATTAATAAATATTTACATGAATCGATAGTAAAACATGACAAATGTATATTTAAAATTATAATGTAATTTCGTTCATTCAGTTTTCAGAACCTAACAAATTAATATTGACCGATGAGTAAAGTCGTTGATCTGTAAAATAAATGGTTACCCAGACGCACTGTGCCGCTACGTGTTTAGATGTGACCCTTTTCGACATGTGTTATGCCAAATAAGTTATTTATACACTTTTTACCATCGCCAACAAATTCGCAAGAAAATCAATCCATGTTAACACTGAGATAGTTTACAGCTAATTAATTCACTTTCATTGGTAGGGTAAAACAGTAATACTAAATATCAGAATGGATGCGGAAACTGCGACACGGAATGAGTTAACATCAGATAGTTAAATAGCATTGGATGCTGCTTTATAAACCTGATCAAATAAAGGATTTGTCTTTACCACAAACACAACATTTTAAAGTTGTTGTTTACCACAACGTATGCAATGTTTGCAACAGAAAGTCCGAGCCCTTATCAAACTCCTGTCAGTGGTTATTTAACATTTCGGTTATATGTAATATAAGGGACCTCTGGTGTCATTCTTCCTGTCATACTTTCAGAATTACGTTTTTGTGAAATTTTGCTTATGATGTTATGCAATTTCTACTGAAATTTACTACATTACTGGATTTTTTTAGATATATTATACCTGCATATTATAATAAACTGAACGATATTTTTTTACAAAATTTAGAATAAATTAATCACCATCAGATAATATAAGTTGTTATACATTTATGAATTTGTATGCTCAGAACCAGGGAAATCTCTTAGCAGTGGTTGTATGAATTGTTTGACATGTTTTAACTTCCATTGTATATTGTAAGAAACGACACGGAGAAAATATAAAAATAAATACTTAAACAAAATAACTTTCCAAAACGCATTTATTGTGTTAAGTGTTAAGTGTTATCCTTATTCAACTACAGCATTACCGGCCATATTTATTTGGTCTAAAATATTCGGACAACATGTTCCCATCATAACACAGGTAGCGACGTCACAAGAACATTCTTGGCAGCATCCCGTGGGTTGAATGTTCGGCAAAGATAACTGCAAGTCGTTAACGAATGTCTGAACACGCTCACTGTTTGTTTCGGGAATCACTTTTCCGCATGTTTTATAGTTATCGCATATTTGTGATTGCACGAACGCCATAACGGCAATCTCCGTCCCATTAAATGCAATTAGTGATGACGTCACGAGATGAACGCAGAAGTTCAAAAGTGTTAGAAAAATAATTATTTTACTCATTTGTTTTGTACTTCCTGTGTACATGTATCTCGGGTTTTATCACGAGCAACATTCTGCACCATGTAAGTGTTTCTCTTCGCGAATCAAAACGAGAATCCGTGTCGTCCCTCACAAAAATCTAACGTTAAACACCACCTAAACTTGTAAAGACAACATCATTTCCGAAAACGATCCCCTTGTTAAAAATACACCAGCGTTATACATTGATAGTGCACTATTCACTCCAACATTGAATATGATCGAAACGGTTGTAATAAGAACATTAATATGTTAACTCCAGAGTAAATATGTGAAAGCATCCGTTACTTCTGTTCACAATTTAGTTTGCATTAATCATTTTAACCCATTGTTGGTGGTGGGATTCATTTTAGATGTGCACATTGATAACGTAAATCACGCTCACGCAAAAATCAGCGTTGTGCAAAATATAATTATCTGATATGAAAGAGAAATATGAAATAATATCTTGACACGGTACACTTTGGAACATTTGTTTTGATTAAATAATGATGTGTATCGTTTAGGTTTAGGTTTTTTGTTTTATTAATGATGCACTCGTTTAAATGTGAACGCACGTGTAATATTACATTTACATTGATATTATAAATCACTTTACAATGCGTACTTCGCATGCCGTGACACAGACAGCAGCTTTGGATGTTATCATCGTTATCGCCAATAAACTTAGATTTATCCTCATCATAAATAATGAAATGCTTACTTTTTTGTATACATTAACTGACCTACCTCTTCCTCTTCATTGAAGCAAATAGATTTTTGATTTTTTAACTTATGCGACCAGGGCAAAGACCGGGATGTAAAATTTACAGCATAACGAACGAATATAATAATAAACGAATATAATAATACCATTTGCATGTAAATGCTTTTGGTCAGAGTCATGGAAACAAATATATATATGTTGAAATTGAATATGTTTTGTATAAACAACAATGTTGACTACATTGCGAAATATGACATTATTGTTCATGTAAACTTTAAAAGGAGATTCAAATATCATTATTATTTTTTTAATTCAACAACAGTAAATTACTTCTTTCAAATAGCGTATACAACATCCATCTTGAAATATTTAAGGTGATTGATTAGAAAAGTAAAGCACTGCGGTAGCATGTATATGTTAATTACGTGTTTGCTAGTTAACGGTTTTTTATGTTCTGCAGTCAAACGGTATGCAAATTGTATTTCATGTGCAAAATACGTACATTTTTTTCGGAGTGTCGTTTTCGGATACTGTATTTTTCGTCGAGTTTACATTATTTTCTACGTTCTTTAAATTGTTTTTATAGAATGACGACTACACATGTGGTGACACGGATGGTCTGGTTTATAATATTTCATGGTTTTATATGACGTTATTGCGCGAATGGGATATGCACTGAAGCGATGGTACTGATGATTTTTTAAACGGACATAGGGATACCGTTTAAATGGTAACGTTTCGTTTATTTCATTTCGTTTAAATGATTAGAAAAATATATAA
Organism: Dreissena rostriformis; assembly: GCA_007657795.1. NCBI lineage: Eukaryota > Metazoa > Mollusca > Bivalvia > Myida > Dreissenidae > Dreissena > Dreissena rostriformis. The sequence continues at coordinate 108,213 of VMBQ01002852.1, read as the reverse complement.
ACGTGATACCCTTACTGCCGGGTAGACACTAGCAACCGAACAGATGAAGTAAGTTAAGCATGATCATATTTTTATCACACTAAACGTTTGAAGCATTGATTTTATGATCAGCGAGTTCAACCTCATGTTATTTGGCATTTATGGATGCTTATAACGGGCGAGTCAAGTCAGGAATCTGACCAGCCGAAGTGTAAAATAAGAGGTTAAAAAATTAGCCTGTTGTAGTGTTAACATGCAGATTTAACAGGGGATATAAGCAAGATTAACACTATTTTTAAGCCAAAAAAACATAAACAGTGTGTAGTTATGAATGCAAAAAAATGTAGATTGCAATAAAATAACATTTTTCATTTGATTTAATGTTTGTTTGGTACATTAAAGTCTCTTCGCAAACATGTTTACACAATTAGTTTGTGAAAACAATTATAATTCAATATTTGTCAACCAAGTTCAGATAATCAATTATGTTGTTAGTTCGTTTAAGACCTTATTAGTACCCTGAAACTTAATGGTAATAAAATTGGATATTACAGTAATTACAAAACACTTTTGTAAAAATTAAGTTTAGAATTCCATATCAATTTGGTGTTAATATTACAGTGGCATTTATAGCAATAGGTTACCTTGTTAATTGTTAATTATTTTTAATTAGTAACAAATTGATCAAGAAGGAGTTATGCATGGAGCTGTTAATACGACCTAAATTGATACATGATACATTAATGAGATATTTTTCTATGTAAGTGTTTTTTCCGTTTTCATGCCCCCACTTTCAGAGTTAGGGCGCATGTTGTGCATTTTTGTTTCCGTTGTCAGTTCGTCTGGCCTTTCCTTTTATTTGTCGGATTGTTGAGTCGCACCTAGTTCAAAAAGAATTGTTGCTAAAGGGATGAAACAAATAAACCACCATGTTAACTCAGCTGCTGGGTATTTTAAAACATGTTACCACATGTGGATTGTTTAGATAGACGTGATATGTGGCGGCACCAGAGTTTAGTTTAAGTATATCCAGATAAGTACTAAAATATTCACAACGCCTACTTATATGCGCTACAATGTGAACTGTATATATGCCAAACACAAATTAAGGGGCCAACTTTGCTATAATACTATTTTACTAATTCATGCTTTTTATCCAATACATCAAAAGTTTAAAACAAAGTCTCAATTGATGATGATATATGTGTATATGTATTACTAGTTGATCTTCCAAAGCGTTTGCGCCAAATATACAAAAGAACATGAATACATATTATAAATGCCTGAAAACTGAATAAAAACGGACTAACCACCCACAACTTTTCATTTTCGTTTCATATGAAAGTGTATGAAGTTATCTGGTCAGAGAACAATAACACTGCTACACTATTACAGGTGCTTTATACCCAAGTTCTTACTTAAAATAATCAATAGTGCAGACATACATGCTAAAGTTTTACGATTTATTTATAAATATTATAAAAACATTGTGTTGGCTCATATTTTCTTAACTCAATTCCATAGTCATATCACATAATATACACTTTTTTTTTAATATGACCATAATAATGGGTTTTCTCAAATATGAGAAGCGGAACTTTTTCCATCATGGATGGATTTTTAAACAGTTTGACACAATCGGTTTTTTTTCTCTAGGGATCAGGTTAAGCTCATAATTCAAGATTATATTAAAGATGAAATATTGTTAAGCATAGATGGAATTAACATAGGTCCAAATACAAGGTCAGTGTCAAAACTTCTTTTTTTTTTTGAAAGTTGTGTTTATTTACTCTCTAACCCTTTCAGTGTTAAAGCTCTACAAACAAACGTATACTTAGAATGCATAATCAATGCGTGTATTATTTTTCAAAGAATGTATTGACATTTATCTATACAGTTTCGGTTAAACACTATGCGCTTTTTTATATTGCATTTTGAATCGTATCTCTTTCGATGTATTAATATGATGTTTAGTCTGTATAAGATGTTAATAGCAGATTTCAGTGCGAAAATGACAAGATGATCATGAGTGGTTATCACGAGTTAATTGCTCAAACCAATTGAAATAAATAAATGCTTTTTATGAATGCATGTTTTGAGAGGTGCAATAAATATGTATTATTTCGTTTTATGGAACGCAGGTGTTAAGAAGCCCGGTAGACGCCATGTATATAATTAAAGTTTCGTAAAATAAAGTTAACGTATAAATAATCAGTGTTCCTGATAGCAATAGCCAAATTTTCAATGTTAGATATGTCTGTAACATAGATTTAACACAATATAAAATGCTCTGTTTGTCCCCTACCGGTTTCACCGGAGGGGACTTTTGGTTTGCGCTCTGTGTGTCAGTCTGTCAGTCAGTCTGTCAGTCAGTCCGTCAGTCCGTCACACTTTTCTGGATTCTGCGATAACTTTAAAAGTTCTTCATATTTTTTATGAAACTTGAAACATGGATAGATGGCAATATGGACATTATGCAAGTCATTTCATTTTGTTCCTACGTCAAAAATTATGGTTGCTATGGCAACAAATACTTTTAAAAAATAATCTGACAATGGTGGAGCCGGTAGGGGACATATATTTAATTTCTCGCAAAGTTTTCTATTCATACGAGTCATGAACCATTAAGTGGTACAAAAACATGTGTTGTATATTTTGTACCACAAAAACATAAAAAAGAGTATTTTGTATCGCGTAAAATGTATGAAACCAGAGCACATCTTACGTTGAAATTGTGGCTATTTCTATAAAGAGCAGTGATTATTTATATGTTAACTTCAATTTACGAAATATATCACGAAATTGTCGTTGATTTTTGAGCATTATAGAGGCTTTAAAAGTCGCAAATGCACAGTGCCATATGTAAGGAACACTCAATGTAAGTTTGAATGTATAATACAAGCGTTAAATATGAATTTGCAGATTATAACGCTTCCGACATTTAGGTATATTAAAACGCTCATACAAGAAAATAGCAGTTACCAATATGAGGTTGGTGTATGCTGACCTGATACATAATTATAAAAGTAAAGGAAAAGAGTAGGGTCGTTTTGGAAAGTCGAGTCACTTTGGACAAATGTGTTTGCAGATCCGATTAATGACATGTTTTCAAGATAACTGTACAGATCTAACTATTTTTAGAAGAACATTCTTTAGTTGAACTGCATGTCAAATAATGCCATGATACTTTGTTTGTTATGTGTGCATCATGGGAGAACGATAATGATACCGTCAGCATTGTACCCGATTCATTTCAATAAAATGGTGTCAAACGTTTTCCTATATAATAAACAATATCAAACAGTACCCCACAGGAGTTTCCCTATACTGCCGGATTTTTTTCCGATTTTGGGTGATCTCGTTTACGACGCAATTTTAGTACTTTCCAATGAAGTGAGCTACATGCTTTAAATGATAAAATCGGTCGTAAACGGGGATTTCTCATTGCCATTTCAAAAGGATGAACTACAGAATCAGGTTCAGTTTTTTAAAACTAAAGTCCTTGCAAAAACCGTCCTAAACGTTTAATAATTATTATTATCATTATTATTATTATTATTATTATTATTATTATTATTAGTATTATTATTATTATTATAATTATTATTATTATTATTATTATTATTATTATAAGTACTATTATTATTATTATTATCATTATTATTATTATAATTATTATTATTATTTTTATTTCTATTATTATTATTATTATAATTATTATTAATAATATTTTATTATTATTATTATTATTAATTTATAATTATTCTTTTTGTTATTAATTACCAAAAAATATATATTTATTTATTTTCTTAACAATTAAGCGAGTTGTCTTTTAAAAGGTTGATCGTATTGCCATACTGTTCAAACTGAACTGTGACTTTAAGGCATTCTTTAAAAACCAATAATGCACTATGTTTGCTTCAGATATATGTTGTGTCTTTAAAAGAACATCAATACAAATACCTATCTGTTTAATATTGAAAAGTTCTAGAATTCTCATCGTTCGAAGGTTGTGTATACCCCATGAACGTGTTGTTTCTACAAATAGAAAATGAAGGGACGTAAGTAAACCTGTTAGCCAATATGAGTGTGTGCAGCATTCCCGGGTTGACAGTTAAAAGGGGACACATGTTTTCTTTCCAAGGCCGAGAATCAAGCTATCAAGTAAATTGGCACTTTCGTGTCCACAAACAAAAACGTGATCTCCGGCAGTAGAACACGTGACCGTCATCTACCGTCAGTACGTATTCCTACGCGCCGATTAACATGATCTAGGATTTACCTTGGAAATTTATTGAGATGTATCATGAATGTTATCGTTTATATTACATATCATCTTATTTTGTTTCTTCTTTAAAATATATTACCGAACCAGCTTTCCGTATTTTTATTAAAACATTCACTTGGTTAAGCAATTACTGACGTATCTCGCGTGACGTCAATTCCCTGACAAAACATACGAGTTTAAGCAAGACTCTCTTGGTTTTAGGGACAACAATTAGGACGTGATGGTTTTGTAACAGAAAAATATTTAATAGTTTTAAANAATGGGCCTAATGCTTGTGCGTAAATTGTCATCCCAGATTAGCCTGTGCAGTCCGCACAGGCTAATCAGGGACGACAATTTCCGCTTTTATGGAATTTTTCGTTTAAATGATGTCTTTTCTTAGCGAAAATCCAGTTTAGGCGGAAAGTATCATCCTGGATTAGCCTGTGCGGACTGCACAGGCTAATCTGGGATGACACTTTACGCACAAGCATTTTGTCCAGTTTTCTCAGAACACGCCACAAATTAGAATACAATTACTGAATAAGCATATTTGCTAATCACCAATAGCTATGAATAGTTTGTTTCACTAATTGTTTTTATTTTCTTGGTATCTTTCAAATGCCTTTTATTTTCATAACATATTTCTCATGAATAAGTTTTTGTTGTGAACTTAAATTCTAAAGTCACTTTAATCTTCAAACCTTCAGAAAAAACATCTGATCTACAGGTAAAAAAATGCTGACCAATTTGATCAACTAATAATTCATAAAACAATATAGGCTATGTGATTTTGAAAGGATTTGAAATTAGCCAACTTTATTTGTACCCCCAGATAAGTGGGTTTTTCCAAAGTGTAGCCGGTTCTGGACATTTACTGACAGTAATGATCACTGGGCTTAATTCATGTGTGTAGAGTGTCGCCTCAGATTAGCCTGTGCAGGCTAATAGGGTACAACATTTTCCACCTAAACTTGATTTTCGTTTACTGGAGACTTCCTTAAAACTAAGAATTCCATACAAATCGAGAGTGTCGTCCCTGATAAGCCTGTGCGGACTGCACAGGCTAATCTGGGACAACACTTTATGCACACACGCATTAAGCCCAGTTTTGCCGTTTGCGGAGTCTATTCACTGACGGTGGTGATCACTGCGTGGATGTCCTGAAGGCAGGTGTCTGACAGGGGCCCACTGTCGTCCTCCCAGCTCGACAACATCTCCTGCAGCTTGGCCGCCACATTGCAGTTCTTCATGATCACCTTGGCCTGAAGGTGTTGGATATAGCATGAGTCACGTTCTGGGAAAACAGGGTTTAATACATGTGTGTTGTGTTGCACAGGCTAATTAGGGACAACACTTTCCACAGACACTTCTTTTAAACGAAAAATTCCTTAAAAGCACAAAGTTTAGTCCTTGATGAGCCTGTGTGGACTTGCATTTCCATAGAGTTACACAAACCAAGGCCAAAGAGCGAGGTTAACATTATGCTTTGAGGGCTGCGATATTTATCATACCCCATAAAATATCTACGATATTTAGTTGATAACACCAAACAAAGATGCACTAAATTAAATAACAAAACAGTCGAACATGCAGAAATTTTATATGAAAATCAAGCGCTCATCAAAATTGATATATCATATACATATCACCTACCGATTATTGGCTTCAAGTAAATTTTTGAAAACCGTGTCTCTATTTTTGTTAAGGTCCACATGTGGGGAATATAAGAAAAATGACAGCTCGATCGCTTGACATCATATTTAAATTATGCAGGGATGAGTATAATAAGGGATTTTACAGTTGTAAAATGAAGTGCGGTACAATAAACAAAGGTCCCAATATCTCACTTTCTGATTATTGTAGACCAGGGCCCAGAGGGCGGACGCAGCCCCTGTCCTCAGCTTCTCCATGTCAGACTCAACACACTGCAGTAACCGTGGCAACAATTTTTCTGGAAAACAAAAATTGGGGAATACATTGTGTAATTTCTATCTTATATGTTTTGAAAAGTCAAAGCACATGGCTACTGGATCAGTGATTGCAAACTAATACACCATTTTCCTGGAGGAAAACATATTTTGTTTCATCAGTTTTCGAGCATATTAGCTTGGTTTCTGTAGAAAGATCTATAACATGGTAACCAGCAAATGTGAAATTACTTTCTTTCTAGTAAAACAGCTTTTCAGGTAAAATAAACTTTTTTGATTTTTTTACAAGCAGTTTGATCAACTTGATCAAGGTATTTAAAATGATTTTTTTGAAAGAGCAGAAAAAACTGTTTCAACATTTTAATGTGTTTATCCTAAAGATGCCATAGTAGATTTTTTAATATATTATATTAAGAACAAGAGATGTGTTTGTCAGAAACACAATGCCCCCTAATGCGCCGCTTTGATTTTTTTATTTTTTTTATTTTTACCTTTGACCTTGAAGGATGACCTTGACCTTTCACCACTCAAAATGTGCAGCTCCATGAGATACACATGCATGCAAAGTATCAAGATGCTGTCATCAATAATGCAAAAGTTATGACAAAACTTTACCCTAGGTTAAAGTTTTAAGACAGACACACACAATGACGGACAGACAGACAGACAGACAGGTCAAAACAATAAACCCCCTTTTTTTAAAAAGGGGGCATAAAAAGAAGTAACATTAGAATATTTTTTTAGCCAAAGGTTGCCAGGGAAGCCAGTATTTCATGTGGTATTCTGAAACAAAAGTTACAACAAAGGGGAATGTTTAAGGGAAATATGCAATCATAGCCACTTGCTTATTCAGCAATCAACAGTTGAGCCCTGTCCATATACAGTAGCGTGCAGTTTGGCCTTGTAACTGGTGTGGCTGCAGAGGTTTCATACCACTAGCGTGCAGTTTGGCGACTGGTGTGGCTGCAGAGGTAACATACCACTAGCAAGCAGTTTGGCCTTGTAACTGGTCTGGCTGCAGAGGTTTCATACCACTAGCGTGCAGTTTGGCCTTGTAACTGGTCTGGCTGCAGAGGTAACATACCACTAGCAAGCAGTTTGGCCTTGTAACTGGTGTGGCTGAAGAGGTAACATACCACTAGCAAGCAGTTTGGCCTTGTAACTGGTGTGGCTGCAGAGGTTTCATACCACTAGCGTGCAGTTTGGTCTTGTAACTGGTGTGGCTGCAGAGGTTACATACCACTAGCGAGCAGTTTGGCCTTGTTACTGGTGTGGCTGCAGAGGTTACATACCACTAGTGGGCAGTTTAGGCTTGTAACTGGTGTGGCTGCAGAGGTAACATACCACTATCGAGCAGTTTGGCCTAATGCCTGGTGTGGCTGCAAAGGTTACATACCACTAGCGAGCAGTTGAGGCTTGTAACTGGTGTGGCTGAAGAGGTTACATACCACTAGCAAGCAGTTTGGCCTTGTGACAGGTGTGGCTGCAAAGGTTACATACCACTAGTGAGCAGTTTAGGCTTGTTACTGGTGTGGCAGCAGAGGTTACATACCACTAGAAGCAGTTTAGGCTTGTTACTGGTAGGGCAACAGAGGTTACGTTCCACTAGCTTACAGTTTGGCCTTGTAACTGGTGTGGAAGCAGTGGTAACATACCACTAGCGAGCAGTTTGGTCATGTGACTAGTGTGGCTGCAGAGGTTACATACCACTAGCGAGCAGTTTAGGCTTGTAACTGGTGTGGCTGCAAAGGTTACATACCACTAGCGAGCAGTTTGGCCTAATGACTGGTGTGGCTGCAGAGGTTACATACCACTAGAGAGCAGTTTAGGCTTGTTACTGGTGTGGCTGCAGAGGTTACATACCACTAGCGAGCAGTTTAGGCTTGTTACTGGTGTGGCAGCATAGGTTACATACCACTAGCGAGTAGTTTAGGCTTGTTACTGGTGGGGCAGCAGAGGTTACATACCACTAGCGAGTAGTTTAGGCTTGTTACTGGTGGGGCAGCAGAGGTTACATACCACTAGCGAGCAGTTTGGGCTTGTTACTGATGTGGCAGCAGAGGTTACATACCACTAGCAAGCAGTTTGGGCTTGTAACTGGTGTGGCAGCAGAGATTACATACCACTAGCGAGCAGTTTCGGCTTGTTACTGGTGTGGCAGCAGAGGTTACGTATCACCATGACCGCGGCCTCCTGCAGACGAGACTGGGGGCTCTCCAGAAACTCCAGTAGAATGTCCACACAGTCTGTAGACCAGAAAGGGTAATAATAAATTGGTTAACAAGTGACCTGAATTTGGAAACACCTATACGAAGAAAAATGCCCCATCCACTTTTTAAGATTCCTCCAAAATCTTTATATTTAAATAGATCCAGCAAAATGATCAAAAGCATAGATCTATTTGTAAAAAAATTCATAGAAGAGATGAAAACAGCTTAAAAGAAGAGAAATCACAGCCCTGCATGAACAATGGAATATTAAGTTTAACATAAAACTTCAGCTTGAATTCATCTCAAAAGCAATATCCACGTTAAGGCTTTTTCAAACATCCAGTCCTGGATTGTCTAATAAGATAATTCAAGTGGTTCTCAAATAGAATAAGATGGACAACGCTGTATTCCTGATTGCTGGGTGGTCACTTAAATCCATAACACCTCTTAGGTCTTGAGAGTTCTTTTATCTATAAATCTCAGCTGGTCAGAAAGTGGAAATTAACTCTTTTGATGAACACGCCTTATAAAAACATCAGTACTCTCTTACCAGAATAAAACATGACTATATAAGATTACCACCCTCTCCCCCACAAAGAAAAAACTTTTCACTATACCTGGAATTTTTAGGATCATCTGTTGACCCTCTAAGGAAAAGGACAGATTGAGAAGTAACTCTAGCCACAGGGTCTCAGTTAGGAGTTGCTTCCCTTTTGACTTGAATGCCTTTGAGCGCTTCGGGTTAAGGTTGCTGAAGTCCTGTAGGAAGTTACTCTGCAATTTTGAAATGTTTGCTTTGTTTCAAAACTCAGTTAAAATATTAAATTATAAGACAAAGATATTTTTGGGGGCAAGTAAGTTAGAATATCGAAGAAGTGGAACAAAATCTCATGAATTGACAAGATCCGCTTACAGGTTATTTTGCCATACACATAAGTCTATTCCTATCTATTCCTAGTTGTCTATCAATTTTGAGAGTTTCCAGTACCTATCAAATGTTTATTAGGCCATTTCAGATAACAAAAATCATGAATTTAATGTCATTTTTGTAAAAAATGTACAAAAATATGTGAACAAGTCAAAAGAACCATTTACTCTTATTTGTCGTCTGTTTGTGACTTTTTTAGGTATCCCATACCTTCCAGATGATGTTCCTACACTCGGAGGACAAAGCTAGGTTGGCAAGGAGCCCAAACAGGCTCTTCATCATGGGCTCCTTGAGGCCCTCCTTGCAGGTGTGCTTGATCACACAGTGCACCAGAGAGTTCGGGCTCAGCCCTGACTTGCCCTGGGGGACGCCCTGTGTGACCCCAAGGCTGGTGTAGGCTAGCGAGCTGGTAGCTGAAAACAGAAATGTATAAATGTATGTACACTTTTTTAAATATTATAAAACCTTTTCTTATTTGATATTGTTTGATCATATGAACCAATGAATACAACCACTGACTTTTTTTTCTAGCTTAAGTATTTTTTTAGTTATTGCCGAATCAAGATTTGGAGGGAGTCACATGGACAGATGGACCCATGGCCAGTCTGGGGTTAAACCTTTATAGTCCTCTCTGGTAACACCACTGGTAGGGGACTTATTAACTGATTCTTGGTTTTAAGTAATTTATAAAAAAAATATAAGTGGTTATCATCAATTATAAGTATTCAATCTGATATTTAGTATAACAAATTAGATTGAAATTACTGTATTGAGTTGTTGTTTTTTTGTTATTTTTTTTCTCAAGTGCTTATCAATACATTTGTAACTGATTAAAAATTTCAACTTGTTAAACACAAGGATAAATACAATACATATTTAAATAAATCAACTCAATTGTAAAATTCCAAGATAATTCCTCTGACACAAAAAATAAATCAATAAAAAATCAGATTTCACTAAAATAAAACCAGACTGGTTACCAGCTGGACAGGAAGCTGTGTATGTGGTGAGCAGGGCCACGGCGCATGCCATGAGGCCGGGATCCAGCTGGCACCAGGACCAGAGGCGATGTAGCAGGTTGTGCAGACCGCAGTGGTAGCACGCCATCTGGAATACACGTGGGGGCAACTGGGGTTTATATGTGGCGATTAGGGACATTGTGTAAACCATGGGACAAGTGGGGAAAATTTGTTAACAAGTGACAATTGGGGACAATAAAAAACTTGATGATTTAGGAAAAGATTTATTAAATCCATCCACAGTTCTGGTGCCTGAGTTGCAAATTTTTACTTTGATAGATTTGATCATAAACATAAATAACTAAAAAGTCCTTTATGGCACTTGTTATTGAAAATTTAAGTTCTGCTACTTTTTGCAGGGCCCATATGCCAGAGTACGTTTGAGCAAAAAATAACTGAATGCACACTTTTTTCCAGCCAAAATGATTTATATATATATATATATATATATATATTTTATTTATTTTTTTTAGATCGCCTCATACCCACCTTTACATCATCATTTCTGTACATGAAATTTCTCAACAGGTCAAAGGTCAGAACAAGTTCCTGAACTGCAGGCTCGTCCTTGACCTTTGACCCCTGCTTATTGGTCTGCAGGGAGGTCAGGTTGAGCTTGGAATGCGTCTGCTTCACATGCTCCACGAGATTCTCCACCAGACCCACTGGAACAGAAACAAATGGGCCGTGATCTGGGAAAAGGGGGTTTAAGGCATGTGCGTAAAGTGTCGTCCCAGATTAGCCTGTGCAGTCCGCACAGGCTAATCAGGGACGACACTTTCCGCTTTTATGACATTTTTCGTTTAAAGAAAGTCTCTTCTTAGCAAAAATCCAGTTAAGGTGGAAAGTATTTTTCCTGATTAATCTGGGACTACAGTTTACGCACATTCAGTAAACCCCCTTTTCACAGAGCGAGGCTAAAATATACTGAGGAAGATGATGAGGTGGCATGTCATCCCAAATAAGGGTAGTCATCAATGTAAACAATGGATTTTTTTTTAATGTTTTATCTAAAGGCAAGAGCTCAGGGTGCCCCCATGATATTTTACACATCCAACTTTTGACATTAATTATAAAACAAAACAACCAAAAACATGACTTCAGATGATGATTTAATTTTCTGTTAAGCAATACGTTTGAAAGGACAAACCATCCATAATAAATTAAGAACACATGCAAATACACATGGTGTACGCCTTGTCAGTATTGATTCATTGGGCGATTGGAATATGTCCTAGTACAAAATTTGGTTAATTTCAGTCAATATGAGGTCAGGTGATTGAGTGAGCTGAGTGCTGAATAGATGTAGCAATGCATTTTAATAAGTAATATTGATGTAAGTTGGATGGTAAATTTGGGTTAACCAAGAATTTTGACATCCTGAATTAGTCCAAAAGTAGGTCAAGGTCAAAATGCAGTGATTTGGATGTGTTGATAGTGATCAAAGATATCATCCATATAAGTATAAAAGCTAGCAAGTATAAAAGCTAGCAAGTATAAAAGCTAGCAGAAAGCACTATTCATATTAGACCAGTTGCATCATTTTGGGTTACCCAAGACGTTTGACCTTCTGAGTCCAAAAAAGGTAAATGTCAAGGTCAAAATGAGGTCAGGTGATGAGGGTGTGTTTAGAGTGTTCACATATAACATCCATGCAAGTATCAATGCTTTGTAGGAAGCAATATAGATTTAAATAAAACACATGTCATCTAGGGTAACCAAGGGACAGAAGAACGCACAGGCCTAGTTAGATGTAAGAGGCATAAAATGGTGAGTCCACAGATGCGGAAATCCTATCTAAGTTGCTAGTTACATATAAAATTATTGTTTAAAAAAAAACAACTTCAACATCAAATTGTATTTAATAATTTATAAATGAAAACTTACTTCAGGCTAGACTAAAATAACAAAGATAGTTTTCTTTTGAAAACTAAGTGAAGGCTTCAGAGATTAATAGATTTTGGCAATGAGCCATGGCCTAGCATGGCCTAGCAAACCGTTTGGATATTTTCACCAAAATGTTTTTATAACAAAAACAACAGCCTTACGTTCCAATGCTTTAGCCTTGGCACTCTGCGATATGGCCAGCAGACATTTCAATGCAGAAATCACATGGATTCTCTCCCCTGAATGTGAACTCTCCTGCTTGNGGGTCTGCCCAACTTGGATGAGTAATCCCAAACAAACTACTTTTAAAAGGATGGCTAGGAGCTAAACTACATTCAAGTTCAAGAAAGTGAGCAGAAGGCCTGAGTACTATTATGATAATCCTTCAAAATTGTTAAAACACCATTTGAATGCAATTATGAATATTGTCACAAGTGGCAACTTTTTGAATTTACAAAATATCAATTATTATGAGTCACAACTGTAAAGATATATTTTTTTCCCAGTAACTATTAGATGTCTGAAAAAATCAGACAGGGCTTTTTTTCCTTCTTTAGCAAGGGCATTATACAGGCCCCTTCCCCCAAGAGAAAAGCTCCTTCCTCTAATAGAATTTCTTTAAAATGATGCAATTTCCCCAAAATTTCAAGATTACTCTGGGAATTTGTGTCCCCTTTTTCAGTTTTGTGGATAAGTTTTTCCCCAAAAAATGGAAGGCCTTTTCCCCAAATCAAGAAAAAAAGCCCTGTCAGAAAATATTGTGCATTAATGTACACCCACTTTTTTTTCCTTTGTAAGCGTTTTTTTTTTTTACAGACTTGATAAATAAATTGACCATTCCACAAAGAAACTATACCTTAATCCAAAATAATCAGTAAAATGCAAAATGCAAAGCAAAAAGCCATATAAGCTTGACCAACCTGAACTTTGCTGCAGATTGAGCAGGTTGGTCAGGGATTCCCTCCCCTCTTTCTCGTTGCCGAGGCGAGCCTGCAGTTTCCCCTCCTCTGCACACAGCACACACAGGAAGTCTACACACTGGACGTACAGGGTCCGACTCTCAAACTCTCCATCCAAGATATGCTGAATGCAGTCTGAAAAAATATTGGAGAAAGAATTCAAGATTAAACATGATTTGGATAAGTTTGGTACAACAACTTTTGGACAGACCATAATACCTCTGGCTAAGTTAAAGGGCACATTTAAACATATTTATTTTAGCTCGATTGCATCGGAAGCCTAAGGCTTATTGAAACGCTCTCGAGTCCGTTTCCTGGGACTAAGAACCAGTACTTGGTGTCTTTGGGGAAGATCAAAAGAACGCTCCAACAGTGGGGATCTAACCCACGACCTCCCGATCGCTAGGTGGACACCACATCTACTACACCACGGCGACCCTCAAGGGCACATTACATGGGGATGTGTGAATCAATGGGCATGAACATTGTGACTTGTTGTAATTTTTGAGTTTTCCTTTTTTAAAGCTCAATTTGGGTCTTTATAAGTAGTTAACTTGCTTACCATGTAGTTAAGGTTTGCTTCTTTAATCTTATGTAACAGTATTCTAAACTTACTGTGACCTCTTATTAGCTGTTGTTGTTAGCTTGCTAATGTTGACCTGAAGCATAAGCATGGTTAGCATGCTAACTTTAGCTTATAGTGTTAGCTAGTTATCATAATAACGTTAGACTATAGTGTTACTAACCCATGATTGGCTCCCACTGTTTACTGAGCACGATGGCGAGCACCTCTACAGCGGGGCCTCCCTGCATGTGCAGCAGAGTGGTCAGAAACGAGAGCACCGCCTCCCACAACTCACTACATGTGGCACGCGTGTCCTCCGACACTGAAAACAAACAGAAGTCATATGAGCCTCGGGAAAACTGGGCGTAATGAAAGTACGTAAAATGTCATTCCAGATTAGCCTGTGCAGTCCGCACAGGCTAATCAGGAACGAAATTTTCCGCCTCAACTGGATTTTTGCTAAGAAGAGACATCCTTTGAATGAAAAATATCAAAAAAGCCGAAAGTGTTGTTCCTGATTAATCTGTGCGGACCGCACAGGCTAATCTGGGACTGACAGCACAGGCTAATCTGTGACGACACATTATGCATATGCATTAAGCCACATTTTCCCACACCATGCCTAAAATATAAGTCATATCATATCAAGCAGAGTGGTGAAAAACCAGAGCCATGCCTATCACACTTCACTGCATTCCGCCTTTCTGTCCTCTGACACTTAAAATAAGCCAAATCATATGAATCAGTGCTTATAAACAAATATATCAATAATTTACCAAAATCAACACATAACCTCTATATGAGTTTTTTTTAGTTGATTCTGCAGAAAGGAGCTCCACTTCCCTCATCCCTTACCCTTGAGTAGGGCATCCCTGAACAGTACATTCTAAATGTGGTGCCCCTTAACAATACATTCTAAATGTGGTGCTCCTTAATAATACATTCTAAATGTAGTTCCCCTTAACAAAACATTCTAAATGTGGTTGCCCCTTTACAGTACATTATAAATGTGGTTTCGTCTTTACAGAACATTCAAAATGTGGTTGCCCCTTTGCAGAACATTCTAAATGTGGTTGCCCCTTTACAGTACATTCTAAATGTGGTTGCCCCTTCGCAGTACATTTTTAATGTGGTTGCCCCTTTACAGTACATTATAAATGTGGATGCCCCTTTACAGTACATTCTAAATGTGGTTGTCCCTTTCAAGTACATTCCAAAAGTGGTTACCCCTTCACAGTACATTATAAATGTGGTTGCCCCTTTATAGTAAATTCTAAATAAGGTAAATTTTTACAGTACATTCTAAATGTGGTTGCCCCTTTACAGTACATTCTAAATAAGGTTGCCCCTTTACAGTACATGCTAAATGTGGTTGCCCCTTTACAGTTCATTCTAAATGTGCTTACCCCTTTACAGTACATTATTAATGTTGTATAATTTTAACAGTACATTCTAAATCTGGTGTAACTTTACAGTACATGGTAAATAAGGTTGCCCCTTTACAGTACATTGTAAATGTGGTTACCCCTTTACAGTACATTCTAAATGCGGTTGCCCCTTTACAGTACATTCTAAATGTGGTGTACAATTACAGTACATTCTAAATGTGGTTGCCTGTTTACAGTACATTCTAAATGTGGTTGCCCCTTTACAGTAAATTCTATATGAGTTTGCCTCTTTACAGTATATTCCAAAAGTGGTTACCCCTTTACAGTACATTATAAATGTGGTTGCCCCTTAACAGTACATTCTAAATGCAGTTGCCCCTTAACAGTACATTCTCAATGTGGTTGCCCGTTTACAGTACATTCTAAATGTGGTTGCCCCTTTACAGTACATTCCAAATGTGGTAACCGCTTTACAGTTCATTCTAAATGTTGTATAATTGTTACAGTACATTCTTAATCCGGTGTAACTTTACAGTACATTCTAAATGTGGTTGCGCCTTAACAGTACATTCTTAATGTGGTTGCACCCTTTAAAGTACATTATAAATTTGGTTGTCCTTTTACAGTACATTCTAAATTTGGTTCCTCTTTTACAGTAAATTCTAAATATGGTTGCCCCTTTAAAGTACATTCTAAATGCCGTGTACCTTTACAGTACATTCTGAATGCCGTTTCCCCTTTACAGTACATTCTAAATGCCTTCGCCCCTTGACAGTACATTCTAAATGCAGTATACCTTTAGAGTGGATTCTGAGCAGGGAGACAACTCCCCCGAGGGCCACGCGGTCCTGCAGGATCTCCATGCGCGTGGTCGGGTCGAGAACGAGGCTGGTCTGCAGCAGACGCAGGATGTTAACATGCATCTCCACCAGCTCCGTGAAAAACAGCTCCAGCTGTGGGGACTCCGTCAACACCTGTATGCCTTCCAGAAAGCCCGCATCAAGCATGCTGAAAAGTGGAGATAAAAATGTCAGAATGTTGGTCTCCATAAAAACTTGAACTAAGAAGTCTTAAAAATTAATTTAACATTCAAATTGTTAAAAGTTCTGATTTTCATCGCATTTTTATTGAAACTGATGTATTTTCTTCTTAATTCACTGCAAAGAAACTATTTTATCATCATTTGTTTCCAACAAGAATGCATAAAAATGCAATAGAAAACAATGTGATTTTACCTTACAAAGAAAGGTATGAGGGACTCGTTTTTCAAAGCAGTCACCGTGTCCTGCGGGGCCTGAATCATCAGGTTACGGACAAGCTGGGAAACGGCCGACACCAGGCAAGGTGTGGTCACATTCTGGTCTGGAGTTGCCTCCTTTACAGCCACTGTCCTAGAGTTGCCTCCCTGCCTGGGATCTATATAGCAGTAAAGAAAATTTCAATACAGAAAGTGTATAAATATTGTTTTTTGTAGACAAAATAGCATTTTAGTTTTTTGTTTTACATGTAAAAGTTTGTTTCTTCCATTTACAGAAAACAAACCAATATTTGAGCATTTAACAGGACATTCACTTGGACAAATTAACAGACATTTTTTATTTTTTAGTCCTTTAGAGGACGGAAAAAAATACATATGAGTCGCGTTCTGAGAAAACTGGACAAAATACATGCGCGTAAAGTGTCATCCTAGATTAGCCTGTGCAGTACGCACAGGCTTATCAGGGACGACAGTTTCGGCCGAAATTGGATTTTTGCTAAGAAGAGACTTCATTTAAACGAAAAATGTCATAAAAGCGGAAAGTGTCGTCCCTGATTAGCCTGTGCGGACTGCACAGGCTAATCTGGGACGACACTTTACGCACATGCATTATTCCCAGTTTTCTCAGAACGCGACACATATACAAGAACAGTAAAAGGCAGTTACTATTGGTGCATAGGAGAGTTTAGTTTCTTGTATATGACATTGGAGAAATTTGTTGATTAATCGTTTTTTTAATCAATTTCAATTAACTATTCGAAATTTTTTGTCAAAGCCACGAGTTAAAACATTAATTTTAGTATGTTCAGGAGTGAATTCAAACTTGTCAATCTACTGAAACCAGCAAATTTTCTTTTCATTTAATGCTTTTCCACCATTTTCTATATTATAAACAGGTTTAATTAACAGGAGAAGTAAGAGCGACTTATAACACCATTATGTCAAATATGGCCTAAATTCACGATCAATTATTCTCATTGTTATTTTTCACTGTATAAAACATTGAATTATCAGATTCAAGACACTTATATTTACATTTAAACCATCCAAATGTATACAGTGTATATAGTGGATGGACCAACAAACAACCAAACATATGGTACCACAACCATCAAACCCCTACTTTGGAAGCATAGTAGAAACGGTGATGAAATGCCTCATTAGTAAGAGCTTTTGTAATAAACCAACACATAAAGTGTCTGCCTAAACTTGATTTTCGTTTAGAAGAGACTTGCTTTAAAAAAAAACGAAAAATTCAATAAAAACTGAAAGTGTCGTCCCTGATTAGCCGGTGCAGACTGCAAAGGCGAATCTGGGATGACACTTTACGCACATGCATTAAGCCCAGTTTTTCCAGAACGAGACTCATATGATGGAAGGACTCACCCTGCTGTCTGGAGGTGGTAGGGGTGGTGGCATTGGAACTGACAGGGGTCTGGTTCCCAGCGGACGGATTAGCCGACCCTATGGCCCCTGGACGCTCTAACCCTCGTAGTGACGACACGCCCGATGACTGCAAGCAGTATTATATGTGGAAGATTGACCTTATCAATCGCATGATGATGATGACATTTAATGAATAAGGATAATTATGATAACTTTACTGACATTTCAACAAATTCCTAACATACAGTTATACTGTTTCATCATTACACTCAAGAAAAGTAGCTTGAAAAAACATAAACAAAATAACAAATGAACAAACAACACACTCCAGTATAAATATTGTTGCAGATGTACATTCAAGACACTAGGTATTATAGAGAGTATTGGTATGAGCAATGCCGTACTGACCTGTAGCAGGGACATGGTGTTGTGGTGGGAGGCACTGCCTGGCCTTGGTACCAGCCCCGCATCAGCTGAAGACAAATAGTACAGATAGGAACACAAACATTACAGATAATAGGAACACAAACATTACAGATAATGGGAACACAAACATTACAGATAACGGGAACACAAACATGACAGATAAAAGGAACACAAACATTACAGATAATAGGAACAAAAACATTACAGATAATAGGAACACAAACATTACAGATAATAGGAACACAAACATTACAGATAATAGGAACACAAACATTACTGATAATGGGAACACAAACATTACAGATAAAAGGAACTCAAACATGACAGATAAAAGGAACACAAACATTACAGATAATAGGAACACTAACATTACAGATAACAGGAAAACAAACATTTATGATAACAGGAACACAAACATGACAGATAACAGGAACACTAACATTACAGATAACAGGAACACAAACATTACAGATAACAGGAACACAAACACTACAGATAACAGGAACAGATACATTACAGATAATAGGAACACAAACATTACAGATAATAGGAACACAAACATTACAGAAATCAGGAACACTAACATCAGAGATAACAGGAACACAAACATTTTGCTATCATTTGCTTTGAACAGCACCATCACTTTTTTGTGAGCTGAGGTCACTCTTTGTAGCAATTATAGGATAAAACTGAAAATAGGATCTTACACATATTGTCATTTTTACCGAGTTTTATTGCAAAAGATCAGTAAGCTTACTCAAGAATATCCAGAGAAAAAAAGAAAAGATAAATTCATACCAAAAAAGGTTTATTCATGCATGATGTACCGGACACTTAATAAAGAGGGGTTACAGAGGAAAGAGTTTATATGTAAGCAACTAAAAACTTAAAAGATCTATTCCTACCCAACATAGACAGCGTATTCTCGGACGTTGAAGTGGACAACTGATAGAGCTCCGAAGTCACAGAGGGCTGAATGGTGGGCTGCGTGTAGTAGCTGGAGAGCAGCAGCGTCATCTCACGGTAGAACTGGCAGTGGTGCAGTAGTGCCAGCAGTGCGGTGAGCCCCGTCAGGGAGACCTGGTACTCGGTATCCATGACGACGGGGCCGTGCCATGTGCCGTGGTCGGTCTCAGTGGAGCCACTCGGTAGAGGGGCCGACGTGAGGTTGACCAGCAGCAGGGCAGCCTGGCAAGATAGCAAACATATGAGTCTTGCTCTGGGAAAACGGGGTTTAAACCCTTATGCCTAAAGTATTATCCCTGATTAGCACAGAGCCTGTGCAGTCTGCACAGGCTAATCAGGAACAACACTTTCCGCTTTAATTGCAATTTTTTGTTAACAGAAACTCTCTTCTTAGCAAAAAATCCAGTTTACACAGAAAGTGTCGTCCCAGTCTGCACAGGCTTATCTGGGACGGCACTTTATGCACATGCATTAAGGATTTATTAACATTTTACCACTCAGATACGCTCTTTGGCTTACTTGAAGTCCCTTAGAAAAGCAAAATAAATTTAACCCCTTTCTTAATAATTTTAAGTTTAAAAGGTTTCATTTTGATACTAATGAGCAGCAAACAGCATAAAACCTGAACAGCCTGCAAGTTACTTGCAGGCTGTTCTGGTTTTATGCTGATTGCATATAGCCATTTACACATTGCTTCTGACCGAGAAAGGGTTAAACTAGAAAGGTATTAATTAAACTAGACATTTTTTTTCCCACTAAACAACAATTCGTGTAATTTGTTTTCTTTATTTCTAGATTTTACATTCAATGAATCCATGCACCAGTAAAGAGGTACATTTTTGTTATCACAATTGTAACAGTTACTCTGCTGAATGTTCTAACCCTCCTTATTGTGTATAGGTAGTTATATTTGAAAAGTCTCTAAGGAAGTATTTGTGACAATTAAAAATATACATTATAATAAAACCTCTTGCATTACCGAATATTCAAAATATACACACACAACCTAAAACAATTTAATAAATATTAATTTAGTATTTCTGAAAACAATTTCATAAATATTAATTTAGTATTTCTGAAAACAATTTAATAAATATTAATTTAGTATTTCTGAGAGTGACCTACAATGGACTTAGTTTATTTAAATATCCTCATGTTTGTTTTAAAGATTATAAGGTCCTTCCACTCAGATTTTGAATCATAAAATGACCCAGATCATTGTGTCCCAACACCTCTACCTTAGTAATGTAATAGATTAATTTAAAAAAAGCTGAAACTATTTTATGTCTTACTCAATGAAATTCAACTCTGTTACAGTCTTGTGGTGTGGGGGAAAACCTGCATAGCTGGAGGAAACCCCACATGGTCAGTATGTTGACCATCAACCAAACTCATATTCACTAGGATTGGGAAATTAATCTGAGGTGAGAAGCCTGTGAACAAACCACAGCTCTAAACTGTCACCACTAGAATATCCTTACACTCAAATTGAGCTTCTTTTAATAATTTATACCTGCTGTCTGACCATGCTGCATTCTGATTGGTCAAGGAGAATGCTGAAGGCTGCAGCCCAGATGCCTCCTGGGATATGTTTACAGTTGGTGGTGAGCAGAAGACGACCTTCCTCCACGCAACTCAAGGTCACAGCTATTCCTAGCCCAGCCGTGCGCACCTGGTCAGTAACACAAATAAGGCTTGTTTTGGGAAAACTGAGGTTAATGCATTTGCGTAAAGTGTCATACCAGATTAGCCTATGCAGTCCGCACAAGCTAATCAGGCCTGACACTTGCCGCTTTTCTGGTATTTTTGGTTTAAAAGGAGTCTCTTTTCAGCAAAAATCCAGTTAAGGCGGAAAGTCTTGACACAGATTAGCCTGTGAGGACTGCACGTGAAATTTCATGGTTTTTCCAAAAAAATGACTTTTTATGGATACTTAAATTTGTAGATTTCTGATTTTGGAAAAAAAGAGAAATTTGCATCAGTCATTTTCAATGCATTTGTGTTAAATTCATGGATCCGTCAACAAATGAAATCAAGGAAAATTTATGCCTCATGATTTACCATGATCTTAATGGCTATATGAAGGATCTTCACATTTGGAATTCCAATCAACTCTTTAATTTATTTATGCAATCATGCAACGCAAAACAAAATCAATGTATTTTGTCAAATGCAGACAAAAGAAGGTTCTCATGTGTTTAGATATCGAATAAAACAATTTAAGTAGTTATTACAACTACAAGCCCTGGGAAGATTCTTTATCAAGCTCAGTGTAAATGCAGCTAGAGTTTTGTTACAAAAAGAACAAGACTATTGCCAAGCAATATGGTCCCCTACCGGTGAAACTCCACCATTTTCAGCAATATTTCTAGTCTTTTTGTTGCCATAGCAACCAGAATTCTTGACGTAGGAACAAAATGAAATGATGTGCATAATCTCCATATTGCCATCTGTTCATGTTTCAAGTTTCATGAAAAAAAATGAAGAACTTTGAAAGTTATCGCAGGATCCAGAAAAGTGTGACAGACTGACTGACTGACAGACAGACAGACAGACAGAGCGCAAACCATAAGTCCCCTCCGGTTTCACTGGTAGGGGACAACAAAACACCTGCAATGCTTTGTCAGCTATGTTAAACTCAGGAATGTGTTGAGCATTGGGAATGAAATCTACAGCTTGCACATCAACACATAATTGTGATGACATATTTGTAGCTTTAATTATATACCTACAGAAATATGGAAACTTAATCACATTTTATTGAGACTGACCAACCCACAAACCAACAGTGACTCCAATATACGTCCATGCAAAGTTTGTTTTTGCAGGTATCAATACAGTTAACTAGCCAAAAAGGACACTCTGTTTTATAGACAATATTTTCCTACTGACCTCTGCATCCCTGTAGGCCCACAGGGTCAACATCCAGTCCAAGCCTGGGTCACAGGAGAGGCCCCCACTGTGACGACTGTACAACCAGCTCTTAGTCCAGGTCTGCAATAGCATAAATGAGCCTTGTTCTGGAAAAACTGTGCTTACTACATGTGCGTAAATTGTCGTCCCTGATGAGCCTGTGCAGTCAGCACAGGCTAATCAGGAACGACACTTTCCGCTTTTTATGGAATTTTTCTTTTAAAACAAGTTTCTTTTAACTGAAAAATCCAGTTTAGGTGGAAAGTGTTGTCCCTGATAAGCCTTTACAGACTGCACAAGCCCAGATTTTCCAGAACATGACACAAATAATTGGTAGTAAAGACAGGCAGATGCGCAATAAAAGAATTTAAAAAACTGTTGATTTTTTTTTTAACATTTTGTAATGGCTAGGGAGGGAGAGCAAAAAAGTATTACAAGTGTATAGACCATTTGAAAGGGATATCATAAACATTCGTGGAAACAAGTCACATGGAGATTAATCATGTGACGTCTGCAGCCAATCAAATCTTGGAGTAATTATTCCAACATGGAATGTGTCTGATTAAAATCATGGTGTACAGAATAGTCACTGGTACTTCAGGTGAAAATCACCAGCCACAGCTGAACAGACGCCCAGCATTGGATCTTTTTTCTATTTTTAGAACCAAAGTGTTTGTCAAAGCCTCTTTGTAAACAATGTAAACACTTTTATGGTGTGCTATTATCTATCTGCATGAATAGCAGGTGTACATTAAAAATCGTTGTACTTAATTATTATTTCCAGATCCTTTAACTGGGCAGCCTTTTACTTTAAAGAAAGTTGGCATATCAAAATGAAAACAAGCGAGGGAACTACAATACACAGCAGCTCTGCAATGTGCTTTGTTTATGCATAAAACTAGATTTTACCTATCAGCCTCTTCAGTAAGCGATTAATTGACCAGCTTCTGAGGAAAAATTAAGATTTTTTTTCTGAATACTTTTGGAGCGATTTGAAGCCCTACTGTCAATTAGCCCAAAGAATCTTTAAAGCCAGAGACAGCCCTGTTATTGCCTCAGCAAATTGACAAAAATGAAAGAAACTACAAGTATATGTATACCAGAAACTATCAGAAATTAACATTTTGCAATCTTTGCCTACCCTATATACTTTCAATACTTTGTGTACATTGGACATATGAGTTTTCTCAGAAATCCAGGGGCCCCCTGATAATTTTCACATGTGGTACACCTTTATTTTAAGACAACAAAAACCGAATACACCAATACCTTATCATCAGCAAGGGTAGCCATTTCATATGCAAGATGTCTCAGGCAGAGCGTGGCAGCCTTGGTAACACCCTTGCCCATGAAGGACATGGAGGTTCCCCCGCGGCCCACGTGGAACGCGCTCACCACCTCCAGGAGGCAGCCCAGCACATTCTTACGCAGCGCCAAGCCATCCTGGTCCGTGCACTCGGCGCTCCAACCAGGTCTGGGGAAAATGATAGTAGCAAATTCAGTTTTTGGCACTTAGAAATTTATTTCTGAAACTAGACCCTGTCTTATAAAAGATCATAAGACAAAGTTAAGTTATGACATAGTTTTAAGGTCACAAAAAAATAATCAAGATCTTATGACAAATTTAAGTTCTGACATAATTTTAAAATGACAATAAATAATCAAAGAGCTCATACAAATTTTAGTTGTGACAGAGCTTTGAGCTCAAAACAAATAATACAGATCTGAATTTTATCATAACTTAAATTTGTTGCAAGATAATAAGACAAACTCCTGACTTGTATACTGTTCTGTTTTTTGTTTTTGTTCACATTTTTATATTTTGATAGCACATTACTTGAACAAAAATACAATTTTGACTTCTGTCAGTTGCTTTAACAAAAAAAAAAACCTTATCTAGAAATGTGAACGCAAAAAATTCATATCGAATACTGAAATATTCATGTTTGTTCTACCCACATTTTGTCACAGAAAACACACACTCTTTTTCATGATAGGTTTCACCTGAAAAGATTTTTCAAAGCTTGTTTTTTTATAAATGCTCTATATATTTTGAAACATTGAACATTTAATGTTTCCTTATTTAAATGTTCACATTCTATTAACAAATAATAGTTTGTTCTACAAAACTAGCAGTGCTTTACACAGGAACTGGTTGCATTGCGCTATATCAACAATTCCACAAATTTCCCCAAATGTAGTACATAGCTCATTGTACACCCCCATGACACTTCCCAATGCCCCCCTTGGTCCCTTGCCTAGTTGGATTGTGTTGATATATGCTTTCTCTAATGTTCTGTAATGAAATTGACAAGACAGTAATAACCTTTGACAAATGAAAATCCCCAATAAATATAGGATCTGGCATGAGTTGTCATATCATACCATATTTTATAAAATGAGTTCAGGAATTTTGTAAGTAAGCGAGCCTTTGGCGAGCTTACTAACGAATTTCCTGGACGAGTTTAATAAAATATGGTATGATATGACAACGAGTGTCAGATCTTTTTTATCACATGCTTTTAAATGAGCAAAGTAAATAAATATTTACGCAAANTTTTTTTTCAAAGAATACTATCAGAATAGCAAACAGTTTGGATCCTGATGAGACGCCACGTTCTGTGGCGTCTCATCTGGATCCAAACTTTTTGCAAAGGCCTTCAAAATCCGGTTCCAGCGCTCAAAGGGTTAACACACAAAACCATGGTTGTAACCAACCAAACATTAGGTATTTTTTAAAAAGAACATTAAAACAATCCAGATTTGTCAAATTGCTACGGTTCTCTGTGCCTTCACCCACTAAGCTGTGAAATGCAGAATAATTCTTGCTTCAAGCAATATATAAATTATATCCCATATTTTTTCCCGCTAACATTCACCCACCTAGCTGTTATGTGCATAAGGCAGAGCAGTGTCCCCTCCAGCGAGGCCAGGTTATAGAAGTGCGGGGCGTCCGTCACGTTCAGGCGCTGGATCAGCCGATGTACGAGGTCACCTCGCAGCTGGTGGAACTTTAATCTGGAAAACAGGGCTTAATGTGTGTGCGTGAAGTGTTGTCCCAGATTAGCCTGTGCAGGACACACAGGCTAATCAGGGACGACACTTTCCGCTTTTATTTGGAATTTTCGGTTAAAGAAAGTGTCTTTTAAATAAAAATCCAGTCTAGGCGGAAACTGTCGTCACAGATAAGCCTGTGCGAACTGCACAAGCTGATCTGGGATGTTTGGCATTCAAATCTGCATATAAAAGAATCTAATCATAATGCAGCAAAAAAAAGATAAAGATCAGTTTAATTTGGATGATTATATCTTTTGTAGTATATTGTAATTAGTGATGGCAAAATTATTCGAATATTCGATTGAATGGTCAGTATTTGAATAACAGAATTGATATTCGCATTTTTTTTTCAAACGTAATTGCCCTAATATTTAATGACCTGCGAGCCGCGTACTAATTGGCACCCAAAATCATTTGGGATTAACATGTTTGATGTGACGTTCTTCGTGTCAAACTGATAACGCGACCTGTATCAGCGTTGATTGCGCAATGCAATATACACACTCTAAGAAAGGCCCTGAACTGTTGTTTGTCAATGGGGTGTCAATTAACCGCTTCAATTGACTAGGGAATATTAATTAAGTTTCGTTGATCACAGTATGAACAGCCATTAAAATGTGTGAATTACTCAAATTGCGCAATGCAATATACACACTCTAAGAAAGGGTCTGAACTGTTGTTTGTCAATCAGGTGCCAATTAAGGGCTTCAATTGACTGGCAAATAATAATTTAGTTTCTGTGAACACAGTTTGAACAGACATTAAAATATTTGAATTACATGTACTCAAATTTAACAAATGATATAAATTCAAAAAGTGAATTTTTTGGTAGAAAACTTCAGAAAAATTATTTGTGATAACTGATAAGGGATCATAATTTAAATCTGAAAATGCCACCAGCCCCTTCGGAAGTATGGATATACTATACACGGTCTATGGATAAGAAGACTGCAACGTGTAATGTGTGTCATGTTAGTTTTACATATGCGCGGTCTACTACAAATCTGTGGAATCATGTCACTGTTCAGCATCCTGGTTCACTTAGTCAAACAGCCATCAATGACTTATTGATATGTTTCTTTTTATTAACGTACATGATATCGTTATTTTGAAATTTCAAATAAAAATAAAATTCTATGACATGATGTTTTTCCTTATATTTGTTCTTGAATATTTGGTGTACTTTGCATGCCTTATTGATATGTTTTGTAACTTTCTTTATATAAACGTACATGCTATTGTTACTTTCAAATTTCAAATAAAATTCTATGACATGATGTTTTTCCTTCTATTTGTGCCCGATTACAGTATTGGTCATAGTATTAGCCGACAGCAATACAATTATTTGATAGCAACGTTAATAAACAGCCTCGTATTCAGCAAACGAATATAACTTACAAAACAATGGAAGTTAACACAGAACAAGTTTCACTCTTTTCTGATATATTTTGCCTGAATAGGCTTTTTCAAAGATTGTTTAAACAATTAAGCTACATTTTCTTTCTATTTCCCAACACATTTATTGTATATTCAATTGTATTTCTGTGTCATTTTACATTTAATATCCCTACTGGATACGAAACTGAGTAATAAAAGTTAAATCAATCCAGCCGTTTTATGCGAATATTCGAACATTCGATTGAATGGATTTGCGAGTATACCGATATAGGTATTCGATGCCATCCCTTATTGTAATGTAATCATGTGTCTGTTTCCATTTTGCTTATTCTGAATTGATTTTTTGTGTACAGCATATTACTGTTATAATGCAGTGGTTAAAATTTCTTACACAATTGACTTATCTGTAAAGCAAGTCTAGGGTAAACTAGACTTTTTCAAAGCCTGACCACTTGAAATTCATGACGAAAACAAAGGGAGAAAACTAAGGTGCATACCTGACAGTCAATTGGTAAGGGAGAGAACTATTGTATTCCGAGATAAATGCAAGCAGAGCCTTGTCCAATGACCTGGAAAACATAAAAACAAAACTTTGATATGTTTCTTACAAAGAAACTTTATATTCAAGAATATTATAGGCAAATAATTTTTAACACAAATAACAGGAACAAGTTATCTTTTGAACAGTAATATTTTTTTATAAAACCTCCGTCATGCTATACATTGCTTGTACATTTGGTTTCCTATCAATTAAAAACTAAACAAGTTTGTAACAGAAAAACAGCAAACCCCAATCAAATTGATGCTGCAGGATTAAACAAATTCTTCATAAGTTTTATTAACATAGCTTAAGTATATTTTAGTTATTGCACGATGCAGATTTTAGTTATCAGTTACTTCTGTAACAATATCAACCAGAAAAGTACTTTTTGAGTTACCACTGGATCCAGATTTTGACAAGACTCACAGACACAGAAACCAGGATTTAACCTATCGTCCCTTCAGCTTACACCGGTAGAGGACTAATAATGCTAATTAACATAAAAATTAATAAACAAGAGCACATTCAAGCGGATGCCAACGCTCGGCTGTGGGTGCAGTTTTGAAAAAAAAAAAAAACTTTGACCTTGACGGATGACCTTGACCTTGACCTTTCACCACTCAAAATGTGCAGCTCCATGAAATACACATGCATGCCAAATATTAAGTTGCTATCTTCAATATTGAAAAAGTTATGGCCAATGTTAAAGTTTTCGGACGACGACCACTACGACGCGGAAGACGAGAGGGCTATGACAATACCTCGGGTTTTCTTCGAAAACAGCCGAGCTAAAAATTGAAATTTGCAAACATGTAGATTATCAATTTATTTTATGCCAATTATAAACATTACCTTTGTAATTTAAATTTTATGTCAAAATCTCAAGAACTGAAACTTCACCTTTTCACACTAACAAGATTGTCTGATCCTTCATCAGGAACCTCCCTAGCAGTCTGCCTGTGTAACAGACCAATCAGAGGGCCTTTTGGATGGTAGAGGATCTCCCCAATCCACTGCAGGATGTTATCTGGCGCATGATTGGTCAACCTCAAAACAAGGCTGTTGAATCTCAGAATATCTAATAATAGATTCTCGTCTGCTATTGATGAAGGTGTGACCTTTACAAATCTGCAGATGGAAAAAAATAAAAATTAGAACACTTATCTGTAAAGAATAATTTAAGATTGGAATATAGAGCCCTACTGTTTGTTCATGATATTTGAAAACAACATGTTCCTTGTTGTCTATTGAAAACTGTTTACAGCTTATATAAGCCAACACTATATAAATTATTTAATATAATGTATTCACATTAACAATTCTGAAAATATAAGATATATTCTAACATTCAAGTTTTACACATTAAAGTTTCCTAATTATTTTTGGTTTATTATTGAATAACAATCCTCTTTCATAGCAAGAGTGTATGTATGTTACAGTCACTTTTTTGCAAACTTACCTAGCTAATGCACCACACCAGTCTAATGTATGGAAAACGTTCATGACCTCTGCGTTGCCCCTGACAACCAGGTAACTAAGGAGACGCCTCAGTGACCTCTGAACTGAGTAGTGCGAGGTCGAGTTGCTGATGTCATGGACGGCCGACTGCAGTCCCTGCTTAAGATGGCTGGTCTTCAATATGATCTTGTCCGTTGGAGTGAGGCGTAGTTTAGCAGAAAACCTGAATAATAACAAGGGATTTCTGCCATGATCAGCCTAAGATCTTAAGACTTTATACTTATATTGTTTAACATAACAACTTGTATGTATTTCAGGATTCCAACTAAGTTAAAAAAAAACAGCAAGTCTATCAATAAAAGTGTAGTTTATAATAAAACTTATATATAAAGTATTTTATCATAATATCGCTAAATCATAAAATTTAATACCTAGATGTTTTTGCCTGTGAAATATTTCCCACTTTTGTTTCGCTTCTCATGTTAAGTTCTCAAAAATAACATTATGAATACAAACCAGACATGCAAAGAACCTTTTATATTCAAGGTACATGTAAATTGATTTGATGACCCATATTCTGAAAGTACAATGCCAGAAGAAATTTTAATCAAGGACTGTAACTGTACCAAAATAAAAATAAACATCCTGAAACCCATTCACACCGGCACTCATAGCCCATGAACAATTTTGTTCTAGTCCCAATTTGTAGTTGACTGGCCTGTTACTTGCAGTTTGGACCAGTAATAGTCACAAGATTACCAGACCTTGTAGCCAGTAATGGATTTAGGACGTTCAAAGAGACCATGTTATCAAACAAGAGGGCCAAGATGGCCCTAGAGCGCTCACCTGTGAAATGAGCTTGCCCAGTGATATGATTTGAACAATCTTTGTCACATATCAAATATAAAATTTGCGTGCTTTGTGGTTAAAGATAAACAAGGTTTTTCAAGCTTTGACCTGGTCCATGTTTTTCAACGGTACAGAACCACTTTTGAACTTAACCAACATATCATTAAGACAAACATTTTGACAAAGTTACATGAAGATTGGGCATGAAATGTGACTTCTAGAGTGTTTACAAGGTTTTTCTTTTTTTTTGACCTAGTGACCTAGTTTTTGACCCAGCATGGCCCAGTTTCGAACTCGATCGAGGTATCATTGGGACAAATCTTCTGACTAAGTTTCATGAAGATCGGACAAGAAATGTGGCCCCTGGAGTGTTTACAAGGTTTCTCTATAGCCAAATAAGGAAAACTGCCCCGCCCACTGGCGGCCATGTTTTTCAACGGACCGGAACCACTTTTGAACTCAACCAACATATCATTAAGACAAACATTTTGACAAAGTTACATGAAGATTGGGCATGAAATGTGACTTCTACAGTGTTTACAAGGTTTTTCTTTTTTTTTACCTAGTGACCTAGTTTTTGACCCAGCATGACCCAGTTTCGAACTCGATCGAGGTATCATTGGGACAAATCTTCTGACCAAGTTTCATGAAGATCGGACAAGAAATGTGGCCTCTAGAGTGTTTACAAGGTTTCTCTATAGCCAAATAAGGAAAACTGCCCCGCCCACTGGCGGCCATGTTTTTCAACGGACCGGAACCACTTTTGAACTCAACCAACATATCATTAAGACAAACATTTTGACAAAGTTACATGAAGATTGGGCATGAAATGTGACTTCTACAGTGTTTACAAGGTTTTTCTTTTTTTTGACCTAGTGACCTAGTTTTTGACCCAGCATGACCCAGTTTCGAACTCGATCGAGGTATTATTGGGACAAATCTTCTGACCAAGTTTCAGGAAGATCAGACAGGAAATGTGGCCTCTAGAGTGTTTACAAGGTTGCTCTATAGCCAAATAAGGAAAACTGCTCCGCCCAATGGCGGCCATGTTTTTCAACAGACCGGAACCACTTTTGAACTCAACCAACATATCATTAAGACAAACATTTTAACAAAGTTACATGAAGATTGGGCATGAAATGTGACTTCTTCAGTGTTTACAAGGTTTTTCTTTTTTTTGACATAGTGACCTAGTTTTTGACCCAGCATGACCAAGTTTCGAACTCGATCGAGATATCATTGGGACAAATCTTTTGACCAAGTTTCATGAAGATCGGACAATAAATGTGGCCTCTAGAGTGTTTACGAACAAATGTGGATGGACGGACGACGGACAGACGACGGACAAAGAACGGTCACAAAAGCTCACCTGAGCAATCAGGTGAGCTAAAAAGCCTAATAATTGGAAAACTGGGTTTAATGCATGTGCGTGAAGTGTCGTCCCAGATTAGCCTGTGCATACTGCAGGGACAAAACTTTCTGCCTTAACTGGATTTTCTGTAAAAAGAGACTTCCTTTCAAATACCAAACAAGTGATGTGTTTGAGAAATACTATGCCCGCCCCCAATATATTTGACCTTTGACCTTGAAGGATGACCTTGACCTTTCACCACTCAAAATGTGCAGCTCCATGAGATACACATGCATGCCAAATATCAAGTTGCTATCTTCAATATTGCAAAAGTTATGACCAAGGTTAAAGTTTTGGACAGACACACACATACAATGACAGACAGAACAATGACAGACAGACAGGCCAAAAACAATATACCCCCTCTTCTTCGAAGAAGGGGGCATAAAAAGTGGAAAGTGTCGTCCCTGATTAGCCTGTGCGGACTGCACAGGCTAATCGGGGATGACACTTTACGCACCTAATTTAAGCTCCGTTTCCCCACAATGAGGCTTATACATACTCTAGGTCACTGTCCCCGCTCTGCCTGGCTTTGCCCAGACTCTCCACAAGGGTATCCATGCCAGCGTTCCAGGCGACGTTCCAAGTGACCCGCATCATCTCCAGGGGCACCCCTGTCACCAGGGGGTCGGGGTCCATAGGGGCCAGGCACGCGTGGGGGCTTGCATCAGGCTGAGTAGATGGACGGAATGGCAGCTTATATCTGTGGAGGTTTTATTCAATCATCAGTTTCAGAGATTACAAAAGTTTTCTAGTGAACAAGATAATTGAAGAATTTTTTCCCCAGTTCCTACGGAGGTTCAAGAAATGATGGGTATTGAGGTGTCAGAAATGCATGGGAACTTGAGTGATACTGGGATATGGGATACTTTTTTTTCATCCCTACTTTCACGTTGTTATATCCAGAGATCAATTGGGTGACTGTGAATTGGTATACAACTAAAGAAAGACTCATTATCAAATATTTAAATAAAAGGAATAGGCTAAGAACTATGCAAGTTTGGAACTTAATTTGATATTCAAGGTGCAAGAAGACTATCACAAAGGTATGGCAAAATACAGTTGAAAGAATAAACCAATTTCTGAATGAATTATTACGAAAAAATTTATGTGCTCCTTTATTGTTAAAGTATCTCACCTGATCTTCAGAATATGTGGCACAGAAAATGTGGAATTCTTTGAACCACTGAAAGGTAAATACAAACATATGGAAACAAATTACAAAACAATTCACCTTCCATTATGCTTTGAAGGAAATAAGTTAACATTAAATTATTAATATAATCAGGGATTGAACCTATGTGCTCAGTTTGAAGTCTCATTTCCAAGAGTTTTATATTTGTAAGTGTAAGAAATCTTAAGCTTTCTTTAGAATTTTTTCGAACAAATAAAGTTTGTTCATGCAAACCCTGCCAACCAACAAAGATCAAGGTAAATATGTTGATGGGTGATAATATTAACCCTTTGAGTGCTGGAACCGGATTTTGAAGGCCTTTGCAAACAGTTTGGATCCAGATGAGACGCCACAGAACGTGGCGTCTCATCAGGATCCAAACTGTTTGCTATTCTGATAGTATTCTTTGAAAAAAAATCGAAGAAAATGCTAATTTTATAAATTTAGCAGACGACATTTAAGCAAACGACAAATTTCCCAGCATGTAAAGGGTTAATATGATGGAATAGCAAATGTTAATGTGCAACAACTGTGTAAGTAACAGTTTTGTAGTAAGTTAGTTCTAGACAAAATATATATAAAAGTTAATAGAATCATGGACAGAACCATTTCTCTAAAGCCTTTCCCATCAAGATGCTTGAGGCATAAAAATATCATCATTTCATTTTTTTTATGCTAAAGGATCACTTCTTCTTTTACATTTTTGGAAAAGTTAGGCTTTTAAGTGCTGATCTTTGAGTCTATGAAGATTTAATATATTTGGATATAATTCAAACAATATTGAATCAGTAAGTACCATAATTAGCATATATTTTCACACAGTTAAAATAATTGTTAAAACTCTGTCCAAAATCATGTTATCTACAGTATTGCCCTTTAAAAGTAGCTTGTTTATATTGTTTTATACAAAATTCACTTTGCTTAAGTATTTATTTTATTACATAATACAGCTTATTGAAGACATTATGCAACTAGCTAAAACATCAACTGTACGAAAACTTAGAAAACATACAGTATGTCCTCTTAACAATGTAATTGAGGGTCGCTTTGGTGTAGTGAATACGGTGTCTAAGGTAGACCAGTATGTCCAAATTGTAATCCCCACTCAGTATTTCTAACAATCTTTCCATAGACACCAAAAACATGTACTTCCCATGAATCATTCTAAAGTGTCTATAGTAGCCTTAAGGCTTTTTGAGGCTATCAAACTAAAATTAGGTCGTTCACAATTAACAAAGTCCTTTAAAGGGACTTGTACCAAGATTCATAAATGGACAGTTTCCAAGGTTTTCTCACTGATTCAAAAAATAAAAGAACAGTGTACACAAGGGACCAAAAAAACATTTAATCGGTTTGTGTTTGTTTAAAAAACATTTTTAATTGATCAAAATATCTATGATTAAGTCCCTTTAAACCAATGGCAGTTTCAACTCACCTCACATGGAAGCGAGCCTGTTCATCAAACAGCAGCAAAGTGAGCAAGTGTGACACCTCGTAGCACGTCTTGTCATCTCTCGAGAACAGCAACCCAACTGGGACACAGGACATATAGAATAGTAGAGTATATATATATGAGACGCCCTCTGAGAAAAGGGGGTTTAATGCATGGGCGCAAAGTATTTCCCAGATTAGCCTGTGCAGTCCGCACAGGCTTATCAGGGACGACACTTTCCACCTTTAATTGTATTTTTTGTTAAAAGGATGTCTCTTCTTAGCAAAAATCCAGTTTAAGCGGAAAGTGTCCCTCCTGATAAGCCTGTGCGCATTGCACATAATCTGGGATGACACTTTACGCACATGCGTTTAACCTCCTTTTCACAGAGCAAGGCCCATATATATTTTTAGAGAGTATTGAGCAGGAATCAAATTTGCTGTTTATCGAAACAAAAATGGGTTAAAGGAGAAACCTGTTTTTATATAAAGGAACAGTAGGTGACCTTGATCCCATACACCCATATGCAACCTCAAATGCAGTTTAGATACAAATCCTCTACGCTTGCTGTTTCATGACAATATTTCATTCTGATCTTAAGATATCAAGCAGAAAAACGTTTGCTATGTTTAGTTATAGTGACCTTGACCTCAACCATCCCATGTGCAATCACTAGTGGGGTCTGAAATTAAGGAATCTTCATATAAAGCTTCATTACAATAGCTCAATTAGTTCTCCAGCTATTAAGTTGAAACCGTTGTTTATATTTATTTATTGTGACCATGACCTCACCATTTGCAACTGTTCTTACCAAACTTGGCCAACGGGTCCATTTCAAAATGGGGTTTAAACATTTAAAATGTGCATCACAAAGCATAGGTCATTCTTGACAATCTAGCTTACCATAAAGTTTGACACAGCCCATAGTCTTGACCCTCATATACAATCAAAATATTAGTCTTATGATATGAAATTTCCAATGGACATGGCCATTTTTGTTCTTATTTATTGGTAAAAAAAATCCATAGAAGGACTTGTTCTCAAGATCACTCTTTGGAAATTCAAGAGTGTTTATATTAGAGCAAGTGCTTAATAGGTTTATACTAATCGACCAGGACCGACCACAAGTGATATTGTTACAGCAAGTTACCTCTGAGAAGGGTGAGATAGAGGCCTGTGTCATGGGCCAGTTTGTGTCTGAGGGTGTAGTCATTATGCACCAGGTGTCTCAGAATCGTCGCGCAGGCTGGCAGGTACTGCATCGTAGAATTCTGAAAACATGCAGCAATATTCAAAAGAATGTCTCAATAAGCTCTCCTTCGTGAATAACAACTTGTTAACCAGTTGCCATTCTTGCAACATTACAGGTTGAGTTTCAGACATTTAATATAATTTGTTAGCATCAAACAAAAGCTGTAATCTCAAACCATATTTAAGACCAGAAATGACATTAGTAGGCAAGCCTTTGGCAACCTTACAAACAAATTGTCTGGACAAAATGCATGACAAGACCAGTTAAATAGAAACATATAAATAACAATGTACAACATTTACCTTTTCTTCCAAAGAAAATAGAGGACTTCACATTTTACAATTAATAAAAGCAAACTACTGACAAAAGCTGTCACTATGGAAATTGAATTTCCTTAAGGATCTTTTTATATTTCAAACAGATATGAAAGTTTTAATGACGTATATAATTGTTGAACACTTATCATTTTTAGAACCATTGTCTCTCGTAACTCTTTTAGAGTGGTTTTGTACATATATATATCATGACTTTGTCCGGCTTTTCTGTGTTTTTATGTACAAAAGTGAGACGTTAATTAACTATTCTGTCTGTCTGTACCATATTTGAGTCGCCATCCCTCATGATTCCAAGCTGTAGATGTTCCAGCATCTTCTCCACACCTCCGTCCTTCTTAAAGGCCCCATGCAGAGACGGATCTGGGAACATACAAATATATAGTGGGATAAAAAGGGATGGAGGGATTAGGTTACAATGACTACCAATTTGTATTACCTATTTTTATGAAACTTCTTTCAATTTATCAATTGTCACCTTTAAGTTTACATATGCTAAATAACTACTACAGATATTCAAAATCAATATTTCTCAAAATGGATTACATACAGTACATGGCAGTGAAACCCTATAAGGCAGATATTCAACATCAAAATGTCTCAAAATGGAGTACATGCAGTACATGGCAGTGAATCCCTATCTGGCATCTCACCTTGCAGAATAATAGCCAGCTGGTCAGCTGCGGATTTCTTGACACTGGGGTCCGCAGATAGAGTTGTGAATATCTCATACACTTTACGAAGCCCGTCCACCTGGAAGACAATAAATGGGAAGTCAAGACGCTTTCTTATCAGAGGCGTAGCGAGGGTGGGGCAAATGGGGCAATTTTCCCCGGGCGCCAACATGAGGGGGCACCCAAGCTCACAACAAGCTAATGGTGAGCTTTTGTGATCGCCTTTTGTCCATTGTTCCTCCTCCATTGTCAACATTTGCCTTGTTTGGTGATAGCGTTATTATGTCATATTCAGTATTTTCTTATTTTTCAATGGCACTGAATACTGTATTACAATGTTTCACGGGGAGGAATTCGATATTGTCGCTATGCCTCTGTTTCTTATTTGTCACAAAATGCATAACTTTGATATGTACTTAAAAAAATACTACCCAGTAATAAACTTTTAATCAAAATGTGACGGTACAAAATCCTTCGGTTTCAGTGTTTAAGTGTTGTATGCAGTATTTAAATGAATCATGTGTGACGAGAAATAGTCGCAGTAGTGACAAATACCCCCAGATGCCGCATGTAGTAATATGTAGCAAGTTGTACAATAAAACATTGGACCCTTGGGCGTGGCCAGTTGTGACCCCAGGGGCATTAATTGAACAAAGTTTGCAGAGAGCCACAATAAAAATGGTTATATGCCAAATACACCTTCAGGCCTTTTGGTTGCAGTGGAAAAGATTGTTCAAATCATTTCCCTATATAAGTCAATATAAACTATTTGACCTCTTGAGTGTGGCCAGTTTTGACCTCAGGGTCATGATTTGATGAAACTAAATTGATTGTCAATATACAATTTTCCACACCAAATATGACATATCTGGACGTTGTATTTGCAAAGATGTATATTTCACTCGTGAAATTGAAAAGGGAGCATAAATTTTGATTTTTTTTATGTAGGACCTCATAAATTGAACATGCACAGCTTCAAATCATTAGGAACAATCCTAGCAAGTTTGCAAGTTGTGAAATGAAAAGTGTACGAAAACTTCTCTTGACAAGTTTGTGTCTACAGACAGGAAGACCGACAGACTCACAGACAGACATGGTGATTTGACTTGCCCTCCTTAACTTCATATCCCGGGAGATTTAAAGTTGAAGGAATGTGTGGGTCACTGTGAAAGAATAAAGTCATGCACATCTACATTTAATTGCTTTAGAAATGTGCAAATAGTTTGCTTCACATACTAATAATATACTATGAGTTCAAGAGCACATAACTCAGGAACTTATTGATCACTGGGCATGAAAAAAAGAGTCTTAAAACTTCCACACTTCATGAGATGAAACAATTTAAATTTCAATTAAATCACTTCAAGAATGTAGTAGTTTGCTCCAAAAACTTTTTATGCGAACAGACCAAGAGACCAATCGACAGACAAATTGACAGAGGGACTCTAATATGTGTCGTGTTCTGAGAAAACTGGGCATAATGCTTATGCCTAAATTGTCATCCCAGATAAGCCTGTGCAGTCCGCACAGGCTAATCAGGGACGACAATTTCGGCTTTTATGGAATTTTTCGTTTAAATGATGTCTCTTTTTTGCGAAAATCTAGTTTAAGCGGAAAGTGTCGTCCCGGATTAGCCTATGCGGACTGCAGAGGCTAATCTGGGACAACACTTTACGCACATGCATTATGCCAAGTTTTCTCAGAACGCGACACATATATCCTCTCCATGCAGGGGTATAATAATAATAACTAACCTGGAAGACAGATCTACCAAGGTCTTCATCTACTGAGCGCGGCGTGTCCACAATCAGCAGGTTGGACAGATGGGAGACATCCAACTCTGAGAATGTCGGCAGCTTGCGAGAACTTCCGTCTTCAGTTGACAGATACCAGGACAGCCTTTTTAATGCCTCTGATCTCACCCTGGTGGCAGAATAAGATAAGTAAAATATTTAGAATAAAAAATTGTCTATCAAGGACTGGATGCTTGTCAAACAATGACTGGGTTGACCGATTACAGTAAACATTTCAGTGGTAAATAGTACATGATTACTTAATAATCAGAAAAACACAAAATACATGTACCACTTTACCATATCTGTTAACAAATATTGATAAACAAGAGGGCCATGATGGCCCTGAATCGCTCACCTTTTACTAGAATTGGCCCGGTGACCTAATGTTTGACCCCAGATGACCCATATACGATTCAAAATCAGATATTATCAAGATAAACATTCTGACCATATTTCATTAAGATCAGAAGAAAACTATGACTTCTATTGTCTACACAAGGTTTTTCTATGATTTGACCTAGTGACCTAGTTTCTGACCCTAGATGACCCAAATACAATGCACCCAGATTTTAACAAGACAAACATTCTGACCATATTTCATTAAGATCTGATGAAAACTGTGACCTCTTATTGTCTACACAAGGTGTTTTTATGATTTGACCTAGTGACCTAGTTTCTGACCCCAGATGACCCAAAAACAATTCCAATCCAGATTTTATCAAGATAAACATTCTGACCGAATTTCATAAAGATTGGATGAAAACTGTGACCTCTTATTGTCTACACAAGGTTTTTCTATGATTTTACCTTGTGATCTAGTTTTTGACCCCAGATGACCCAAATACAACCCCAACCCAGATTTCATCAAGATAAACATTCTGACCAAATTTCATAAAGATTGGATGAAAACTGTGACCTCTATTGTCTACACAAAGTTTTTCTATTATTTGACCTAGTGACCTAGTTTTTGACCCCAGATGACCCAAATACAATCCCAACCCAGATTTCATCAAGATAAACATTCTGACCAAATTTCATAAAGATTGGATGAAAACTGTGACCTCTATTGTCTACACAAGGTTTTTCTATTATTTGACCTAGTGACCTAGTTTTTGACCCCAGATGACCCAAATACAATCCCAACCCAGATTTTATCAAGATAAACATTCTGACCAAATTTCATAAAGATTGGATGAAAACTGTAACCTCTATTGTCTTCACAAGGTTTTTCTATTATTTGACCTAGTGACCTAGTTTTTGGCCCCAGATGACCCAAATACAATCCCAACCCAGATTTCATCAAGATAAACATTCTGACCAAATTTCATAAAGATTGGATGAAAACTGTGACCTCTACTGTCTACACAAACAAATTGTTGACGGACGCACGGACACACGCACGGATGCACGACAGATGCCGGACATCACACAATAACAAAGGCTCACCATGTCACTTCGTGACAGGTGAGCTAAAAATACACAACACACAATTTAATACATCATCTTAAAGTGAGAGATAATAAATGGTATGTGTTTATCAACAATTCGAGTAAGTTGTTCCTCACTTTCAACAACTTTTAAAACAAATTGGTAGAAATTATATAATTAAACAAGCAAATTCGTTGAATTGATATCACCTGCCATATACTGATAATACAGTTTGTTTATGGATGGGTGCAAATGGGACGGACAGAGACAACGCAAATTCAATATCCCTCAGCCTTTGGCGGGAGATAATAAACATATATTTAATTAAAAAAAGGTTAAACTTGTTTAAATAAGTCTTAGCTTTTACGACAAAGTAAATGATAAGTCTTAGCTTTTACGACGAAGTAAATGAAGTGCTGTAACTTAAAATGATCATACATCCTTAATTACAACTTAAGACAAGATATCCCTTTGTGAATACAGGCCCTGGTGTGGGCACTGTCGACTCACTTGATATCTGATGACAGCATACACCTGAGTGTGCCTCTCAGTTTATCAGTCCTGGTCAGCTCTCCAGGCTTGCTGCTGGTGGTCGTATCCAGCATGGACAGTATGGAGGTGCCCAACACCGTGGTCAGACTTGCGTAGGACTGAGGAAATAGGGGGACAGCTATTATAATTGTGCCTCACTCTTGCAAAACCCGGCTTAAAGCATGTGCGTCAAGTGTCGTCCCAGATCAGCATGTGCAGTCTTCACAGGCTAATCAGGAATGACACTTTATTCTTTCATTTAAAGGAAGTGTCATTTTAGCAAAAATCCAGTCTAGGCCGAAAATATTGTAACTGCTTAGCAAGTGCGGACTGCACCGGCTAATCTGGGACAACACTTTACTCATATGCATTAAGGCCCATTTTACCGCAGCGGGGCACCATAATATATGCAAACCAATGAGAAGATTGTGGAAACATAGTTAATTTTGACAAAATGCTGATTTCTATATTTCTTTCCAGTATATGGATAACATGAAGGTGCTCCTAAACATTTTCAAACTTGCATATGACTGAGCATGAAGGTTGACAATTATTATATTTCCTGTATTGTAAATCTAGTGGAAATGTATAGGACTTCTGACAAATGGTGATGACAATAACAAAGGCAACAAAAGGTGAACAATATCATATATTAGCCGTATCAAGTACATGCTGAATGCAAAGTCAAAGAAATTGATGATTTTACAGGTAGTGATTAGATTGGAGTTGATGTTTCTGTAAAATTGGTCCACTGCATAGTTTGCTCTAAAAAAATATCACATTGCATGTGGAAAAAGAACAGACCCAGACCAACCAACCAAAAAACTAATATATTGTGACTACAATGTATTTCCTCCATGCAGGGGTATAAAACCCCACACATGAGTTAACAGTCACAGATAGAAATTAGTCTCTCTCTGGGAAAATGGGGTTTAATGCCTGTGCGTAAAGTGTTTCCCAGATTAGCCAGTTCAGTCTGCACAGGCTACTCATGGAAAACTCTTTCCGCCTAAACTGAATTTTCCCCAAGAAACAACCTTGAAAGTGGAAAGTGTTGTCCCTGATTAGCCTGTGCACACCGCACAGGCTAGTCTAGGACGACACTTTATGCACAAGCATTAGGCCCCATTTTCCCAGAGCCAGGCTACAAGGTAATAGACACAATTGTACTCAAAGACACTTCTGTCAATGGGTCTCGTTACCTGTAGAATGGGAAGTCCCCTCAAGAGCTCCTTCATTAGACGCTGCCACATGTCTGCAGGCATCAGTAACTGACTCTTCAGTAAGTGGGTCACCAGGTCAGAGGCCACACCAGACACCTACAATCAAAATCTCCATGGTAACTAATCTGACATTCACCTGAAGATCTATCCAAGAATTGTCAGTACTTTAAGAGATGGCAATTATCTGGTTTTGCAAACATGACAGCTGGAGGGTGAACCTATAGTCCCCTACTTTGAAATCAACAAGCGACAACTAATATTGGTACTGAATATAATCCTGTTTATGTTCATATGCATCATAATGTTCTTGCAATTCAAACCACAGTTCTATACCTTAACATATTTGTAAGCAACTCCTGAATGTCTCAGTCATCCATTTGTAGTACTTAGAAAACTGGGCTTAATGCATGTGCGTAAAGTGTCTTCCCAGATAAGCCTGTGAAGTCCGCACAGGCTAATCAAGGAGGACACTTTCAGCTTTTATGAAATTTTTCGTTTAAAGGAAGTCCCTTCCAAACAAAAAACCAATCTTGGCGAAAAATGTCTTCCCTCATTAGCCTGTGCTAACATCACAGGCTTATCTTGGACGACACTTTACGCACATGCATTAAGCCCAGTTTTCCCAGAACGCGGCGGCTCAATTGTTTTTGTGCATATTTCAACTCCACATACCTTGTCATCTTTGTCGGCCAGCCCAAACTGAACAATCTCATAGAGGATGTCAGAGTTCAGCAGGAACTTTGCCTTCTCACTGCATGTAGACCCTGGTTCACAGGCCTTCATCACACTTAAACTACTCTACAACAAAAATATATTCATTTCCCATTTATGCAGTTATTAGCAAAAATCAATTTCGGCCTAGACTACTTAAAAAGAACCATTTTGATAAATTATCAAAGGTATCTTTTTAAGACATATTTCATTTCAATTTACAAGGTGTGTCTAAACCATATGTAGACACAGAAATAATTGCCAACTTACCGCAATAAGATCTATATTCCAATTCATATTGAAATTTACATGCAACACCAACACAATTACATGAACAACATGTCAACACATTCACAACCCTTTTCTTTTGACAACCTGACAGAAATTCCTAAAGCCTCTTAAGCAAATCCTGTATGGGGGTCAAAAAAGTACTCATCACTTTTGAAATAATTCACACTTTTTGGAGGAACATGACACACAATGTAAACATTCACAGTGAAAACCCTCTAAACTGGAATCCTCTCTGAACCTGATAGTGTGTCTGATTCGCTTTTTTGGCAGATCTAATAATACATAAAAAATCTCAAAACAGGAATCCCATGATTCCAGATACGCAAGATACTTCCAACTCAAACCGGGTCATGCTAAACGTAATTGTACCCCTCTAAAATGTGAAGGGCTTTGTTAATTGTATATCAAACCTAGCGTTAAAAACTTGTGAATTGCAGTTTTAAGTTGCCCACAATTAACAAACCTTTTACAGACCGTAAAATTCCAAATCAATTGAAAGTGACAATTTAACCTTGTGATGTATATCCATCAAAAGACATGCTTATACTGGTAACAAAATACACTTTTTAAGTGGCGTTTTTTGTGTTATGAGAAATGTGTTAAATCTTAATTAGGCAAATAATGTTATATTATGCATTGTTTATTTAAATTTATATTTTTGGGCCATTTAAGTACAGATTTTGAAAGTGTTTCTATTAAAATTTTCTTTCAGTAATTACAAAGTATGGATTAAAACGTCCAAACTGCATGTCCAATTGTCTCTTGAAAACAAAGTCCTACAGATCAAAGCATCACTCAATCGTTCAAAACAATATTGTCTTTATTTAAATACTGAAAGTGTTATGATATAACTTTCTTATTGACAACTAAAATAACCAGATTTATTGTTGCGTCATGCAATTCAAATGTTTGATATCTACCGGCATTGATAAACTAAAAAAAATGCTGAAATTGTGTGCTTTTACAAAATACTATATGTAGGTAACCTTTTGTACATCAATATTCTATTTCTCCTTTTCACCTGAATCCAATTTAAACAAGAATTTTCAAATGGTCCTCCAGATTGTGGGGTTCCACTGTAGTTAATATCACCATTACCTTGACAACCTGAAGTACTTTGCTATAGCCACTGAGGCGTATCTTGTCTACGGGGTGGGACAGCAGCTGCAGCACCAGCTTCCTGTAGTGGGCCTTCTGGGTCTCATAGTGCTGGGATCGGCCACAACTGGCAGGGGAACATAGCGTCATTAAAATAGTATTGGGTGAAGGGATCAAACATAGAATGATTACACTTGTTTTGGGGGGGGGGGAACAAACATAGCATAATTTGACTACACTAGTACTGGCGGGCATATTTAAAAAAGGGTCATAAGGAAATACTTAAACAAGATATGTGTTTGTCAGAAACACAATGCCCCCTACTGTGCCGCTTTGAACAAAAAAAATGACCTTTGACCTTGAAGGATGACCTTGACCTTTCACCACTCAAAATGTGCAGCTCCATGAGATACACATGCATGCCAAATATCAAGTTGCTATGATCAATATTGCAAAAGTTATGACCAATTTTCGAAACCTAAACGCAAGTGTGCCGGAATTTCAGAAGGACAGACAGACGGACGGACAGACAGACGGACAGTGCGATCACTATATGCCACCCTACCGGGGGCATAAAAAATATTAATATGACAAGAGCTGTTCTTAGATATCACGCTTGACTTTTTTTCCCCTTTGATAGTATAAAGTACATTCTCTGACAGTCATCTGATATAATGACTTAAAAGGAATATTTGATGTTGATGTTGTCTGTAGTAGCTATACAGGATATGTAAGCTTAAAGCTGAAAATTTATCAATTAAAACAAGAAATGTGATCATGCCATGAAACAAGAGTTTCGATTTTTATTTTTTATTATAGTTGAATTTAATTTACTTTCATACAAAGTCTGCATCTAAGCTACCAACGCACAAATTTCCATCACAATAACTCCATCCAAATTTAATGTATGAAGCGGAAACTATTTTTCTGTTTTTGGTAACAATGACATTGTCCCAATTAGCACCAAATGCAATCCCATCCTAGGGCTGCACGAAAACTACCTACAAAATTAACTCTTACAGTGCTGGAACCGGATTAAGAAGGTCTTTGCAAACAGTTTGGATCCAGATGAGACGCCACAAAACGTGGCGTCTCATCAGGATCCAAACTGTTTGCTATTCTGATAGTATTCTTTGAAAAAAAGTGAAGAAAATGCTAATTTTAGATATTCAGCAGACGACATTTTAGCAGACTACAAATATCCCAGCATGCAAAGGGTTAAAGCACAATACTCCCATCCAAACTTTTTCTTTTTCTTAAACTGTTTTTCTTTCTTCAGTAACATTGACCTTGACCCCACTGGCCCAAAATGCAATCCCTTGCTAGATCAGCAAAGGAATATAAAGTAGTTGAACCACAATTTTCTAAGTATTAAACAGGGCATGATTTTTCCTGATTGTCGATCAGATTTATGGAATTTAGTCAGTGACCTCACAAAATGACCGCAAACACATGTGTGAAGTTTGAATTGAAGACCCGTATAAGAAACAGTGATATGGAGATGGTGCAAATTTACCTAAACAAAATGTATAAGTACAAAAAAGGTGCAAAACTCTGCTAAATTGCAGGTAGGAATTATTGATTAGCGATCTCACATGACGATCCAAACCATATGTGTTTAGTTTCAACTGAATACCCATAGTAGAAACAGGGATATGTAGATGTTAAACATTTAACTTTACCAGGTTATTACGCGGATACCGACACCGACATTTGGGTCAGTAGAATTCAGAGAATAGTTGAGCTTAAAATTGTGAAGAAAAAAAACCTTGTTCCCTCAATAATTAACTATTTTAAGCTCAATTTTTAATTATGTTAAGTTGACACCAAGCTAAATTTCCACCAGTTTCATACTTTTATGGGGAGGGGGGGAGGGCTCCGGACATTTTGGCATTATTGCTTAAACAATTAAAGATTTCTTATCTATTTCAAAGTTAACCATTTCTTAAACAGAAATAGTTGTATTTGTAATTTGTTTAGAAAATGAACTCAATTGCAACTTTAGATTTTTATATCTGACTGAAAACATATCAGAGGCACTCAATGAATGTAAAAATTCAATAAATGAATTCAATTTAATTGCAAATTATTGACCATTAAATTATATTACATAATATCTTAAAGAATCATTATTTATTTTCAAAAGTTACAACTTAACCATTCAGCCCTAATAAAAAAACGACC
Source organism: Dreissena rostriformis (assembly GCA_007657795.1). Classification (NCBI taxonomy): domain Eukaryota; kingdom Metazoa; phylum Mollusca; class Bivalvia; order Myida; family Dreissenidae; genus Dreissena; species Dreissena rostriformis. Next base: position 63,291 of record VMBQ01002852.1, on the reverse strand, counting down.
AATCATAAGTTAATAAACATAAATTAATGATACAAATATCATATGATTATGCTAATTCCACAATTTCCGGTAAACCAAACACCTAACAATTACCACGCCACCAACATTAACAACAAGAACATTGTTATGAAATGACACAATTATACGAGTAACACACCATGATTGCTTGAGACATGGAACACAACCGCATATGAACATCAAATGTTAGTTTATGGTCCTGATCTCTTATTTCCACCAAAAGAATGAAAAAAAAGTCTAACAAGAGGTAGCAAAAAAACATGTTTTATGAATGGATTTACTACTTTTAACTTGAAATAAGGCTATTTCAGATCTGATAAGTAAGCATTATCAGCCAATAATGTTTGCCTAAATATCTTACTCATTTAAACATTTTCATTTCCTTAGAAAATCTTAATAAATGTATAATTGCCAAAAATGTCTCAGATATTTATTACACATGTGCCATGGTAATGCTAACAAAGAAACACATTTATGGACCCTTTAAACCGTGTGATCTGCATGAGACGAAAACTGTTAATTTATTATAAGTCTCTTTACTAGCTAGGTAATTAAAATTTTCTATTCCATATTTTGATATACAGTAAAGGTTCTTGCTGTATTGTTAGGTGCTACGTGTAGTGCAACTCTATACCTGGACATATGTTCCACATCATGTCTTCATAAAACATATCACACAAACAGTTAAGTGGTTCTGCCCAACAACAGATAATAGTACTTTGTCCAAAAAAATGTTCATTTTAACTGCATGACTGCATGATTTTTATCTTGAAATGATATTCATGTAGCTCTAATTACTCTGATACAATAACATGACTATTATGTCACCTTTGAACATTATTAAAAAGCACATACAATACATATTTTAATAATACTTTGTTATTTTGCAAAGTACTTTACCTAAATTAAAAGAAACAAACATTTACAAATATGTTAAACATTAACCAAGTATTAAGAACTGAAATTCTTGTGATTCCAATATGCTGACACTGAGTGATGGACTTTTTTATTTTAAAATTCTCATATTGGAGCCGGATCGTTCAAAAATAGGTCTTATGCAAAATGCGGCCAGTGTACCTCTAGACTAGCCTGCCCATTCATGCAGTCTGGTCAGGAGCTACCCTGTCCCCTATGAAGTCATGCAAAGTTTAATGGTCTCCTTCGTGGACATTTGTGTCGCGTTCTGAGAAAACTGGACAAAATGCATGTGAGTAAAGTGTCGTTACAGATTAGCCTGTGCAGTCCGCACAGGCTAATCCGGGACGACACTTTCCGCCTAAACTGGATTTTTGCTAAGATGAGACATCATTAAAACGAAAAATTCCATAAAAGCAGAAATTGTCGTCCCTGATTAGCCTGTGCGGACTGCACAGGCTAATCTGGGATGACAATTTACGCACAAGCATTATGCCCAGTTTTCTCAGAACACGACAGATTTTGACTCCTAATCATAGTATACTTATGCAGACGCATATCTAAAGCTACACTGTTCGGATATGTCCATCAGCAATCAGCCCATGTTTGCAATACAAGCTCATTAAAAGCCCGTGTTCATTTTACTCCAGGACCTATGCTCTGTAAAGCTCTGTGAAAATTTAAGCTTATTTTGTTATTCAATAAATATAACTGGCCACGAAAATGTATATGGACATTTTAAATTGTAACCAGATTTTGTTTATGTTAGGAAACAACAGATGTTTTATTTTTATATTGCCATATTTTGTGTTTCATTTGAGATTTTCCCAAAATTTGAAAATCAATAATTTTCATTTATTAAGACTAAGATTCAAATCTCACTGGCAAAATGGTCCGTGTTTTTGTTAATGAACTGAAATGCCATTGTAAAGAGAGGCTTACATATCTGAGCACAGCCTCACGGTCTCCGTGACATAAGCCATGTGTCTGTGATAGGGCAGGCTGTCAAAGGCTCCCTCGCACAGAGATAGAGTGTCCTTGGATAGTCTAGAGGCCTGCAGGACACAGAATCAAGGTCAATTGTACACAATACAGTTGATTGGTGTATAACGGATAGCTAAGGACTTCGAGTCTCATTTCAACGTATACATCATGCATTCAGTAATTAAACCATTAAACCTCGAAAGACAAATGTCATTCCTATCGAAACATGCCAGCGGTTTTAAATGTTCGACAAATATTATTTGTTTACAGTGCGAATTTCATGGTACACTGATTCGGCCATTATCGGATCGCTTAGGTCTTTATCAGATTACATGTGTATCGTGTTATTTCTTGAAATTTGACCCAGCATTTAAAAAATTATTGCAATATATGTACATTTTCAGAAAGTAAATTCATTTCTGCATTTAATAAGACCGAGTTCATGGAAATCGCTGCACAATTGTGAAGTAATGGATGTTCAAAGAGATACACCCTATATTCGGGTTATTTTGAGTTTAATACCTTGTTATATATATATAGATTTGATAGTGAAAAATATGTTTTGAGAGAAATAGTTTTTTCGTCATAATATGATTATTTTTCATTAAAAATGATGTTTTTACTAATTAATATCGTAGCCACACGCTCAATTGAGTTTATATTTATTTTGAGAGAATCCCCACATTCCTGAATGTGGGTCACCACATGTCCGTTATTCACTAAATCACGAGTTGCAGCTTTCATGCTTATTTAATATGGTACGCCATAATTTGTTTTATGAGCATTCTTACTTTTGTAAAGGACGTATACTAAAATATTACATCAATGTACATTATGTTTACCAAACAAAATCTGCAAAAGTCAAGAAACCATACGTCTGCACTTTTCCTGTCGTCACAAAAACGGTGTGTACATAACTCAACCTTGTTTTGCTTTCGAAAAAAGAAACATTTGTAAACATTGACACACATCAACAAAACATGAATCGACTTAAAAATGATAGGCTTTTTGTATTCAATTCATAGAAAACTACAAATCTTAACATTAATAAAAGTATTTTGCAAACGAGGCTTGTCACCGTAGGATGACATATGCCCCCTTTTCCCACATTTTTCGAAACCTAAACGCAAAACCTAAACGCAAAGTGTGATGGAATTTCAGACGGACAGACGGATGGACAGACGGACAGTGCGATCACTATATGCCACCCTACCGGGGGCATAAAAACGTTTAACCTATCAGTTACTCACTAAAATCCGCTATACACCAATCGACTGTATTTCATGCAAAAAGATGTGCATTTAAGTTATGGAATACATGGCACCCACTTGTCATTTTTAATAACTAAAACAATTTGTTCATAATTCAGTTTGTAAATTAAACATCAAAAATAAACAACCCACACAACTTGATCAGCTTTATTGAAGGGAACATAACTCAAGAATGTCTAAATCGCTGGGGATGAAGAAATCTCTTCAAACGTAGGCGACATAGAATAGGAAATAGGTACAGATAAATAAATAGAAATGTTCAGGGTTATTTCTTTTTGTAAAGTCTGTAAAGATATTCCCAAAAAGGCAGTTTAAGCTAATAATAAGATGAGACTTTTGGAGAAGAATGATATTTTATATTAAATTTACAGATACCCAAACAAATCCATACTGACTGATGAATAATAATAACGGTTAAACCCACCTCTTCCTGTGCAAGTGTCATAAATTTACAAGTCTTCTGCAACGACTGGCATATGGTTGCCGTGGAGACGTAGACGTTGTAGCGACCCACGTCCAGCTGCTGAAGGTATCCTAGCAACAGGAGTTGAAGGTCAGGGAATGTGTTGCTAAGGCTCTCATCGTAGACGAGGATGTTCATCATGGAAAGAAGTCTCTCTGAGACCGTGCCTTGACTCTGCAGGTAGGTTAAGGTACAGTAAATACATGTATGACATTTTAAATAGGAGCCGCCTCTTGGAAAACGGGGCTTAATGAACATTGGCAAATTGTCTTCCCAGATTAGCCTGTGCAGTCTGCACAGGCTAATCAGGGACAACACTTTCCGCTTTTATGATATTTTTTGTTTAAAGTAAGTCTTTTCTTAGAGAAAATCCAGTTTAAGTGGAAAGTGTTGTACCTAATTAGCCTGTGCAGACTACACAGGCTAATCTGGGACAATAATTTACACACAGGCATTAAGCTCCAATTCCCAGAGCAAGACTTGTCAATAAATCTTGAACTCATCATTTACAAAAACTTCAATTTACTTAAAGAAGGAACTCTCATCTTTAAAATTCAACAATTAAAAAAAAGCAACAACAAAAAAAACATGGCAATAGCAGGAAACCAGTTTTTAACATGTAAGATATTTATTGAATTAAATGTAAAGTCCCAACATAGGTATGCATGTAAGCTACCAAAAAACAAAATAACAGTGCAATAACTCTATCCAAAGTAACGTTATTATCAACTGAATGTTATATATATGTTATATAAATTTCATATGTTAAAGCAATGACATCCAAATAGACAATTTGATAAAACAGTGAGCAAAGCGTTGTAAACAATGAACACAACCTCATTCTTGGGGAAAACATAAATAATGCAGATTTGGCAATTTATCCTTTGGTGCATTTCAACCTTTGTTGAAAACCTGGTGTGAAAGAAACATTATATTTTCAAGTTATGACTTTTCGGGTATTATTTGAGACTATTGAATACAATTTCACACCGGAAAGCATTTTTTTATGATTAAGCCAATATTAATTTTGTAAATAAGTTTTCAACCTCTTTACATTAACCCTGTACAAAGTATACTAACAATTTGCTACTTTCAAACCCACCAAGTTTACAGGCACCAGGGTCTTCAGAAATCTACACAGCAGCACGTGCAGCCCCAGCACGCACAGTCGGTGCTGCACCAGGTCTTCCGGGCCCTGGTCCGGGCTTCTCTCCGGGTCATACGGGGCGTTGCCATGGTGATGGGATTTCAGAAGGTCGGCTATCAGGTCGAGGCTTTCAATGAGCTTTTCACTCTGCAAGTTTAACATGCAGAATGGTAATGTTTACCTTCATGCTGTGATAAAAAAGGAAACAAAAACAAACTTTCTGAAATCATGCTTTCTAATTGATAGCTACTTAGCTTAAGGGCAACTAATTAATTTACACCAAATCTTCTGCATTTGGATACATTTTCTCATTCCTTTTAGACCAATAACGTTCACTAAGAACAAACCATTTTTTTGCATTTTTTGCATATAATACTGTTTGAACCTGACTTGCTTCAGTATTCAGACAGGGCTTTTATATTTTAACAGTAGCCAAATAAAGGCTATATTGCATCAGAAAATGTCTTGACAATCATAAAGTTTTCTCCTGTTATCAAACTTACCCCTAAAAATGTATTTTCCCTATAATGTCATGACAGTTACCCCCAAATTTGGTTTGAACATGCTTCTTTCCCCAATTTTTGAAGGCTGGAACCCTTCACCCAAAGCCTATGTGAAATCTAGAATATGTTTTAATGATTAACCAAATTGTTGGTCAAGCATTTTTTTTTCAAACATGTATGTTTACATAGGAAAAGATAAAGATAAGTATCAGGGTGCTGCCCACTGCTCCTTTTTTAATTCCCCCCTCCTGCTCCTAGAATTTGGTCATCATAAAAAAGTGATGTTTTTTTAAAGTTACAATACTCAAGCAAAAACTGAATGTCAAATTAAAAGACATTGATTTTAAATTAATTTATAAGTGTAAGACTAAGACATTCCCTAGATTTAATAAATTTTAGATAATGTTGCTAGCATGATTCCATATTCCATCCTGCTCTTTTTTATCAGCACTCTGTTTCTTTTGTGGTGAAAGATCTTTCCCCAATAACTTTATTTCTTGTATGTAAGTGGAAATGAGCAAATATGAGTCCATTTTCTTTAAAGTTTATGTTTTCAAATAACAAGGCCTATTCTTGAATCGGCAGTAACATTTGTTCAAACACTATGTTAATAAGGGCATTATCAAAATGTTGTTATGAAACAATTATTGAAACTACATGCATATAATTTTTTGTTCTACTGTGTTAATCTTTGTGAACATAAGGACGGATGAATGATTCATTAAATTATTTATAAAATATAACCAACTTTTAATCCATACTTACACATTCTCTAGCAGCCATGGACTGGTCGTGCCAGAGGTCAGGGGTCACCACCACGTCAATGATATCAAGGGTCAGATTCAAAAGGTAGAACACCTCGTTTGTAAGGGCCTCATCCGGGATCGCAAGTAAGGGCAGCGCCTTCTGCAGGACAAGGGCACACAACTGGGGTAAGGTGACCTGCATGTACTGAAGGGAGGGAGTGTCTTCAAGGTCAATGCCAGGGTCAAGGCCATCCACTGGACTGAGGCCTACACTGGATGCCCTTGAGGTCCTGAAATGGTTATTTCCGGACTAGGTTTAGGAACCCCATGACAAAAGTACTCAGATATGTGTTTCTTCTTGTTCTTTTTCATATTATATCATATATATAAAGTATACTCAATATTTATGGTGTTCCTACCCCCAAGAGTTTTACGTTTTTGCTTGTACCAGTTTAACATCCTTTGGTAGAAGAAGTCTTGAAAATCACTTCCTTGCCACAATTATATATAGCTAATAGACACTGTGTTATAAAAGTACATTTGCTTAAAAATCAAGCCATAAACTTATTGATGGTGAATACTTTCTTTCAATACATTCTCCCCGCCCCCCACACACACACACACTTTTAATTGTTATTTTCAAATGTTATAAAATGACACACTTCTGCATAAACTTGAAAAAAACAACATTGTAATAGTCAGCCATACAGAAATCTTATGAAACCTCAAAAGATGATCATGGTGAAAAACAATGAGATTTTAAAACAAAACAAATCTCACCCAGTTGAAGAAGCAGACGTATCCCCATCCCTGCCATCACCACGAGGGCGTGAATCAGTCCAGCCAATCACAGAGGGCCTTCCATCCCCTCCTGCATTCTGATTGGTCGAGGAAGAGCTACTGGGCGTGGAGAAGGGGGAAGGGGTGGTACTGAAATCTGTGAATGACAGGCATGGGTTGTACAACAGGGTTGTTTCAAAGAATTGGTCTGTCACTGAGAGAATGGTTGTGGTCAAAATAATCTTCCCTTTTTTAATGAAAAGACCTTACATTATTATTTTTTTATAAAGGAATTATATATATAAATTAAGCTCTTCCATTACATGAAAATTGGCTATTTAGTGCTTTCATCTGATTCATTCATTAGAATATCAGAATAATCTGCATAAATTACAAGAGAAATGTTTGAAAATACTTTATTTCCTTAACCTGCAATATTGAACACCACATTACAGTAACTATGGTAGATAATCTTTCAACATATCATTCGTCCATCAAGAACTCAAGATCAAGTCGGTTACCAAAATGTCCGGGTCATACACATAAGGAATTCTACATCACTCGTTCTCTACCTTGCTTGACAGTGTAGAGGTTGGGGTCCTGATGACAGCGTATCTTGCTGCGCAGACAGGCCATGTAGTCCCCGAGGGTACGTATGGCAGCCAGGCGGGGCGCACCCTGGTCTCGCACTGGACCACTGAGCAGGGAGATCAGGTTCTGGAAGTAATCAAGAGCATTTGTTATTACCCAAAGATAATTTCATTAAGCCTCCACTCAAGACAAACAATTGCCCACTCATGCTCTTTCAGTACTTAAAGTTGTATCAGTGCTCAGCTAGGCCTTAACGGAAGGGCGTGCCACCCTGCCGTTCCGAAGCCGCACCCTGCCCTTTTATTCTGTCCTCGTCATAAAAAAATATAATTATTATCTTATTATTGAATTCCATACATGGCACAATTACATTTACATATTATAATGTATTAATATCTTGTTACACTGTTATTGATTAATTTCTTATTGAAGACATTTGATTCATAATGTTTAATAATAAAGGAAATAATATTTTATAATAAATATTATATTGTTATATTCACCAGGGAATGTCCCGGATGAAACGACCACTCGCTCAAAAGCGCCCTTTTTAGAAAAAAGTGCACGCTCAAAAGTGCTCTTTTGACAAAATATCCCGCCCTGCCTTTCTCAAATCCTAGCTGAAGCACTGGTTGTATAGAGGAAATACCAAGTTTAAAAAAATAATCTAGGTGCCCACTGCAATTTTAAGGGAAGATTGCTCGTGGACCCCCACCATTTTCCATCAATATCTTTTTATCGTATACGAGTGAGATAAAATTCTTAATCTATTTGAATTTTTAGCATCAACAAGAAACAATAATGATATGTTAACAGCAAGATACATTCCACTTAAAGACGTGAAAGTGTCGCAATATGAACGTTTCCCAACAACAGTGGTTTCCCTTGGCTTTTCAGTGCAGGGATACTGTACCCTGTGCCTAAACCTTCACCCTTGCGCCTAAATTGTCAAACATTATCTTTTTGTGTTTGTAACAGCTCCTGTGTAATGTAGAAATTAATTATGTGTAGGACACATAAAATATTTTAACCTCACTCTGGGAAAGCGGAGTTTAATGTTTGTGCGTAAAGTGTAGTACCAGATAAGCCTGTACAGTCGGCAGCTTTTATGGGTTTTTTTTGTTAAAAGGAAGTATTTTCTCAGCAAATATCCATTAAATCACCACCAATCCTCACCTTGATGATGTTGGGTCTCTGCAGGAAGATCTCCGCCGGGAAGTCTTGAAACACGACATCACTTAGGAACTCACAGGTGCTCACCAGCATGGCACCCTCACGACTCTGTAGGGAGCTGAAGAGAGACCGCAGAGCATACCAGCCTTAACTTATATATAGGAACTACCATGCTATTCAGCAAGATTCTTAGTTTGTTTTTTTTTACCTTTTAATTGATCGTTAGCTGAATGCAAAGAACAGTCCGATAAAAGCTTGTTAATATCAACCGCTGAATAACCATGACTAGAAAATCAAACGTTTGCTGTGAATTTGATTTGGAAGTTAGGGCACAGTGGAAGCGGCGCTTATGACAGCTTGCCATATACAGCAGGTTACTGCTTATTAAAGGTGTAACAATGATTTATTATTGTCGGGATGAATTCAGACTGACCACTTTAACCCAGGTGACCGCTTTTTCAACATGACCACTTGGTCAGGTTAGACTGTTAACAAACAAAAATGGAGGAAAAAACTACACAAAACTATGAAAATAACAAAATAAAATAAACAAAATGACATCACTAAATGTGCATGTTAGCTGTTTTCAACAAGTTTGAAGTACAGCTAGTACAAAATCAGTGTTTATTCGTCAATGCAGGCATAATGATGGGATAAATGCTTATTAGGAATAGTGTGCTCACCTGTTGGTGGAAGAGATGACATGTCTATCAGTGGGTGTGAGTGGTAACCATGGGAATATTGTCATCCGGAAACAGCTGCTGCTTTCTGCAATATAGGGGCTTAAAATTATATGTCAGTTAATTAATACGGGTTGAGGGTTTTCATGAATAAACAAAAAATCTAGCTATAAAACAGCAATTGAGAAATTAAGAATGATTTAAATTCCGTTTCAGTTTATTGATATAAATTGTTCAGTTTTTAAATTAAGCAAAAGTCAATGTTAACCAACGATTCTGAAATTTAGGGAAAAGGTATGCAACTAAGAGAATACAAAGGCACAATCTATTTATCTGTATATATAATTAAACTATTAATTTGAACTTTGAAGTCCAACCGAACATGAACAAAAAAATAATATTGATACACAGAAAACATAATGGTATTTGTGCATCAAAATGAAAGATTAACCTGTAAATATTATTCCAGTTGAATACCAACATAAATTTATATCTTTTTGCATAATTTTATGTCATTACAACACCACCTGATATTAATGTTACAAAAACACATTGGTTTCAGCTCATTCTGTTCACATAAGTGTTTAAACCAGGTCTTATCAGTGCTGCGCTGTGCCACCCCTGTTTTTTGGTCTTCCACCATACTCTTTCCAAGGCCAATGAGTGCCACATGCCCTTTTATCAATTGATAATATTGTCCTTAACATGGGCCTTTGTGTTGTCCTGTGATTGGATACCAATTAGTGACATGGACAATGATGAGACGTTAGATCTGGTATTCACCTTGTTGTCAGATATAAATTAAACACCAGTGAACAAAACAGAATCAAAAGTGAATCGTTATTGTTCAATATTTTAACAATTCATAGAAAGTAAAATTTGCTACATATTAGTTATTTTAGTTTGGGCTAGTTAAAGATGATTCAGGCTAGTGAAATTTCAAACCCTTTAGCTCGACTGGGCTAGTACCCAGAAAACCTTAATGCGAAAACTGCCCTTAAAGGATTCAACAGAACTCTTCACTTCTAACATTATATATGATTATCTAGCAATTTACAAACTATTTGTTAAACTATCTCAGCATTTCAATGGAGGAAATCAGGTAAAAAGGGGAGAAATCACACCCCTGCTATACAAAGCAAAGAATTTCAGAACATCATTCCGAGCCTACCAACCTGAGCCTACATTGAGGTGGACTGGCAGATCAGTAGGTGGTGGCTGATTGGTTGGTACTTGGGCATCACCCTGGAAGAATCCAAGGGGTGGCTCCCGGTAATTAGGGAGCTTCAAGCCTGCCTCTGATGGAGCGTGTCGACTGCTGGGGTCCAGAGAGCAGTCTTGGGTCAGTCTGGTTGCCATGGTTTCCACAGTTGTCTCTCCTGGTCCTGTCATATATGAAACAAACTTATGTATGTTAAAGAATACTCCTTAATGGTTTTCCTTTCGGAAAAGACTACGACAACTATAAATTGTTTAATTTAAATTAATATTTCTAATATAATGGCATATATCATATAACAATTAATATCTTTTCGTATCATGATTGATAGCCAGTGAAGTCTATCACAACTGATATTAGTGATTATCATTTATGTCATAGCCATTAAATCTAGGAGCTAAAATGCAGATCATATCTGATGGAGTGTAACTGTTGTTATATTTATAAAAGAAACTTATAAAACTTGTTTTTTTAATTACACAAATTCAGCTTCAAATCATTAAACAACATGGTATGTATGAAACAACACTTAGCAATTAGTATTTTTGTTGAAACCTAATTATTTGAGCTCAATTGCATCAAAAGCCTCAACTCTCAAGTCTTACTCTGTTTTCTGTGTATAACCAGTAATTAGTGTTTTTAGAGAAGATCTTGTGTTGGGATCAAACCCAGGACCTAAATAATGTAAGTACACCACATTCTTTTTCATGAATATTTGAATTCTTCGATTCAAGTCCTTAAGTGCTGGAACCGGATTTTGAAGGTTTTTGCAAACAGTTTGGATCCAGATGAGACGCCACAGAACATGGCGTCTCATCAGGATCCAAACTGTTTGCTATTCTGAAAGTATTCTTTGAAAAAAAATCGAAGAAAATGCTAATTTTAGAAATTCAGCAGACGACATTTTAGCAGACGGCAAATTACCCAGCATGCAAAGGGTAAAGAACAATCCTGAAAAAAGCCATACCTGTATGGTCGTGTCTCTGGTATATACATTCGGGAGCATGATCCAGTCCCACGTCAACATCAGGCAGTCTCATGCAGTTCTCCAAGATCTGGTCCACCAATGGCTGAAGACTGGTGGTTACGTCCTTGCGTAGCAGAGTCAGGAACTCAATGCCTCCGATGTCTTGAATTGTCTCTGCGGCTGATGTATGCTGGAGTGGAGAACATTTGAGCCTCGCTCTGGGAAAGCTGGGCTTTATCCCTTTGCATGCTGGGAAATTTGTCGTCTGCTAAAATGTCGTCTGCTAAATTTCTAAAATTAGCATTTTCTTCGATTTTTTTTCAAAGAATACTATCAAAAAAGCAAAACAGTTTGGATCCTGACGAGACGCCACGTTCTGTGGCGTCTCATCTGGATCCAAACTGTTTGCAAAGGCCTTCAAAATCCGGTTCCAGCGCTCAAAGGGTTATGCATGCGAGGAAAGTGTCATTCCAGCTTAGCCTGTGCAGTATGCACAGGCTAATCAGGAACGACACTTTCCGCCTACTCTGGATTTTTGATTAGAAGAGACCTCATTTGAATGAAAAACTCCATATCTATGATGAATAATTTTACAGTATGGGAAAAATCTGAAAATGGAAAAGGTACTATTTACAATACAGAATATGGTAGTTAACAGCTCAAATCAAGTATTGGTAAATAAAAATACCTGTGACAGCCTAAGAAAGAGGTTAAGCACATCAGAGTGCCTGGATGACTTCGGGAAGTTGAACCATTCTAGCAGCCGTATAAACAGGTGGCGCTCTTGAACGAGGTCTGAGTCGCAAATCAGCTTGTGTTCCAGCTTGGACAAGATGTTCTCTAGTGCTCTCACTCGTATTTCATCTAAATGGTGACCTACAATATGCAAATTAAAAACATATAATTATCTGGCCATTATACATGTATCCATATTCTGATGACGTAAATAATGGATCATCTTGGTGTACATCTTGACATATTGATAAAAACTGCTGGTTAAAGGCCTTTTTATATGCCTTGGTCAGTGGCCGTTAGTTTAAATGGATTATCTCTAGTAGATATTAGGATATGGAATTGTTGAATGCACACTTTAACCTGAATTTATTGGTTTCAAAAAGTAATTTATTATGCTTTGTGTACAGATGACCAATAATAGTTCAGGGTTTACATCTATGAAATTCTAAAGTAATTTAAATGAAAAAATGATTCAGATTTGATTAAACACAAGTTCAAATTGGAATTTATTAAATACATACAGTGAACAAGCAAATATCGTTGAATTGATATCCCTTGCAAATAAATTTTGTTTATGGATGGGTGTAGAACTACAAAAAAAAGTATAAGTAAAGGGTTGTGCCTTTTGTCATTGTTTTTTTAACTCATTGGTACCTGTGATGGGTTTTCGCTTATCTATATATACACTCACACCAAGTTTACTCATACCAAGTTTCAATGAAATCCACCAAAGCACTTGCAAGATATGGCTCCGGACAGCTGTAAGCTTATAGTAAAAAGCATTTTTTCAAAATACAAAGGGCCATAACTCAGTTATTAACAGATGGTGTACAATGCCATTTGGCCTGCATCATCCTCCTATGCAAATATATACTCATACCAAGTTTCAATGAAATTCGCCAAAGCACTTGCAAGATATGGCTCCGGACAGCTGTAAGCTTATAGTAAAAAGCATTTTTTCAAAATACAAAGGGCCATAACTCAGTTATTAACAGATGGTGTACAATGCCATTTGGCGTGCATCATCCTCTTATCCATATATATACTCATACCAAGTTTCAATGAAATCCGCCCCTATAGTAAAAAGCATTTTTTCAAGATACAAAGGGCCATAACTCCTTTATTAACAGATGGTGTACAATGCCATTTGGCGTGCATCATC
>VMBQ01002852.1:37893-48510 GCA_007657795.1 Dreissena rostriformis | reverse complement strand
ATTGATAATTTATGGTAAATGACCTTTCATATAATTTTACATAATAACCTTTTTGATAATAAACAACAAACGATGAATGTTTTGACACCCATTATATTTGAAGTATGCAAAGCCGAAAAATATCAAGAGGGTCCGCTATATACGCTGTTTCATCATAAAATTAACACCTTTTCTGTGTTATAAACAAGAGCTGAAATCGTACATTTATTAAGCTTCATTCATACTTAGCTTTATTGATATGTCTCTAGAACAAAATATTTCAATATTCCATAAAAAATATAATAATCATGGCAAAGGAAATTCAATGGCCGGTATCTAAACAAAAGCATAATCGCCAAGACCGTAGCATCAGTTCGGTTCGTTAGGACCGCGCGCTACTTTCTTCCGCCTTCATTCCTTACTTGCTTTCATTTTTAAACCATTTTTTTTCCCTATCATATACAGAGTTCTATTCTCCTAAGCAAGATGTTATTTTTAAATCTGAACTCCAAATATAAACGCTACAAATCGGTATAAAGTACGAACATGTCAACCGTAAATCTTGATTATAAAACTCCAAAACGGTATGATATTTGCAAAAGTTAAAGTTATACCGCCGGGCTGCCGAAATAAGAAGAAAAACTTAATATATGTTTATATATCTGAAAACTACGTTACGTAAGCTTTCTAATGATATATAATTTGTCAAAATCGGCTTAGAAATGAAACTAAAATTTAACAAAAGACGTGAGTGGGTACATCAAATGTTTAACCTCGGCGCTTCGATAAAAGATCGATAGTTACGACGCGGTCACGTGACTAAGACACGACAAGATATTTGGCGTAACGGTCCCGTTTCTTATCCGTGTAATCTAGAGTCCGTGGTCATGGTCAATAAATATAGATCTGATGGCGAAACAATTGCAAAGGGCATTGTTAATGACATTATAAACTTTATGTTTTTTCCGTGGACATCTGCCGTAGTATTTTAGATGAAAATTTTGATGGGGTTTCTTGCGTTTCTAAAACGAAAGTACTGGCCCATTTACTGACTACAACTTGTTAAATATTTTATTTATTCAGTTAAGAACAGTTACTGTTGATACAATACAAGGAGTGTGATTTAACATTGCACAAGGAATGTGCTAGTGTTTGTTCTAATGAGCAAATGACTGTATTGTCACAGAAAGATGGAACAACCTTTACTTCAATTGAGTATTTTAAAATAACTATATGTAGGTAAGTTTTTGAGAAGCTTAATTGCTGTTTTATTGCTATTACGCAATTCAATTGTTTGTTTTGGTACAAATACCCAATTATTTTTTATATGAGCGGATATCATACTTTTGAATACCCAATCACTTTTATCCATTACCCAATTCATTCTTATTTTGAAGGGTATTACCCAATTACCCCAAAAAGCTTATCTGTAGCTCTGGACACAGTCGAGTCCGTTTCCTGGGAAGAACCAGTACTTGGTGTATATGGTGGAGATGATGAGAACGCTCTCCGAGTAGGGAGCGAACCCATGAACTCCTGATCGCTAGGTGGACACCTCATCCAGTACACCACCGTGATCTTATTTAATATATCTAAATATTTAGTGACCATGGGCATTAGTTCTTGATACATGGTTTTAAATGACGGAACAACAAGATGCCAGTTTAGAAGTTGATGCTTAATTTAATTATCACAGTAGCATTAGTAACAGTGACAGCAAAATTCATCATTTCATGTTATTAATTTTTAAGTTTCGTGTTGACATCTATTTTATTTTCAACACACCGCTAGTTACGGCTAGACTAAATAACTAAACATTACCTAGTTTCTTAAACAGTGAAGTAAAATCAATGTCCTTTCTTAATAGTTCGGCCATGGTTAAATGTCAAATCATTCAAAACATGACATCTTTACTTAAAGTCTATTTGTCCAAACATGTTTCAAAACATCCGCCATACTGGAGATGTGCCGAGGGAAGCAACTCCAGCGAGCAGAGGCTAAAGAACACTAATTATTGTATTTTAAGCCATTGTTAACATACCGTGCCGTCTCTTGCTCATACACTAATTCTAAGCACAGGTTGTGTTAGCATGTGGCTATGATATTAATTAGTAAAAACATCATTTTGAATGATGAACAATCAAATTATAACGAAAACTCAACTTCTCTGGAAAAAAATCACTATCAAATATATTTATAACAAGGTATCCATCTCAAAATGACACGAAAATAGGGTGCATCGCTTTGAACAGCCATGACTTCATCAATTGTGCAGCGATTTCCAAGAACTCGGTTTTATTATACGCAGAAATAAATTTCCTTTTTGAAAATGTACATATCTTGAAATATTTTTACAAATGTTGGGTCAAATAATAAGAATTGTACGCCTTATGTAATCTACGCAGTGTCGCTGTTAAACGTTCGTGCAGCACGTGTTCAACACTCTATCTTTGTTAACCTCTAACACGTACAGCGGCATCGCACGCATTACAAAATCTAATACAGCCATATCACTGTTATATACCCGCACAACAAGAGTTTACCACTACATTAAAACCTGTGTTAACCTCTACCAAAACGGAATTGTCCGCCTTACAAAATCTAGATCAAGTCAATGTTGCACGCCTGTGCTACTCGAGATTCTAACACTTCATCTTTGTTACCATCTAACACTACGGCATCGTATCAATAACATACAATATCGAATTAGATGAGTTGACCATGTACAGGCTCTACAAGTCCCTCGTGCGAGACCTGGGCGCTTCACGCGGACACATAACGCAGGATACAGACCTTTGATCACAAGACTGCTCCGCATCTCCTAAATGGAGCACAAGACGAACGATAACGTCCGGAACATGACATCAACACTTATTGGCCCACAAGACCCCCTTCTTGCGACCGTCAAACGACGATAACTGACTTTGTTTGTACAAATCACAAGGTACTATACTCTCTGGGCAAGACTGTGCTTCAGGGCATGCTAGAGAGACGTCGCCGTCGAGGCCGTCAGAAGAAAATCTGGCTGGACAATGTAAAAGAGTGGACATACCATCCCTATGGATGAGTAACTCTCAGAAGCCCACATCAGAACTGACTGGCGGAGGATCTATGTGTTGCTGTTCCTCATTTCCCCCCAACGGCAAGACCGACCAAGGAAACGATGATGATCATACAACTTATTTCATTGATTTGTGGCGAGTTTAATGAAATATGGTATGAAATGGCAAGGACCGAGTGTCGTAGCTGTCTAACCCAGGTGTTGATCTCTATTCATATCCAATTAAATGTTGAGAAAAATACCCGCCATTATGCTCGCAAGAATACATTCTTATTCCGCTTTGGTTAAATATCAAATCACAGGGATGCAGCAAACGCATTTTGCAACGACGCAAACTAAATGTTTAACATTGAAGTATTGTATCCCGAATATAAATACAGTGTATTACGCCGATACAACAAGCATACAGTCAACTCTCAAAATCGATAAAGAAAGTGTGTTCCTTTATGTTTGCCGCATTATGTATATATGTCATGATATTAAGGCGAGTTTGAATGGAAATCGTACCTTGAAGGGTTATTGTCTCTGACATAAAAAATACATCGTTGGTAGATGTTTGCTTTAAAAACAGCTTGAAGAAAAATATAAATAATAATTTTACAAAATTGCCTGGAGACTGCGCCTTAGTAAAATACTTTTACACATTATATTTTATTCAAACCGTAAATATATACCGGGAATATGCCATGTGTTGGGCAATCCAAATATTTCATTCAAATTATTGTTAATATGTCATGTGATGATAAATATAGTATGATTTGATGTAGTTTCATCGATAACCAAACAAATGTATTTAATTCAATTATTTAGAAATGTCAATTTTTTATCTTTATGTAACAATCATCAGATATGCCGAATATCATGTTTAACAATATTTTTTATTATCACACAGTCACTTTTTTTTGTACACACAAATCACACAATTTCTTATTATCATAATTTAAAACGATAAAAAAAAACTTTTAATTTTACGAAAACATGCTGAGACATTTTGCAGGGGGTTTAACTTTCTTTTACGTCTTCTGTTTTGACATCGTTGGCGTCATTTTTGTCATGATAGCTTCAAACGATCGGTCAGTTTAGTAAAATGAAGCAAATGAAAACGCTCGAGTATTTCGTGTTACTGAGACTTGGTGTATAAATAAATAAATAAAGCCACATACATCTTAACAAGCATATGCACAATTTATTATATATAAAATATAAATATATTTAATGTAAATAATTAGCAAAAGAAATTGTGTAAACCTTTTATCACATAAACAGCGGAACCGGTCCGGAGATCTTTCATAATTCGTTTTATTATTTAAGCCTTAAGTCTAATCACTCCCTATACCTTGACAAAACATGTCAACAATAAGAATGTTTCAGTCGGTTAAACAATACAAAAATCATATCTAGCTTAATAACATGTTAAACAATAAAACATTGAAAAACCTATACACTATTGCAAGATAAAGAATACGACGCGTAAACGTTGCAAATATTTAGCACGCATTCAACTCACTGAAAAAGTCAACACAAGTGAAAACTAGTTTGGGACTAATTATCAAGCCATTGAATAACGTAAATATAAAAACAACATCAGCAAATAAATTGTTATAAGGACCGCTGTTTTTATACAGCTATAGGGCGATTTAAAGTGAACAAAACGAAGTCAAGCGCTGGGACGTTTACGTTAAATGAAACATATGCTACGTAAATTTCAAATGTGGGATAACCAAACACTCACACATTATAAATAACAACATAATTTTTACATGTTTTGGCAAGAACCCATGTTATCTATTCAAATTGACTTTTAGCAGTTTCCGGTCAAAGTTCTTCTCAGGTAGTGAACCAAAATGTTGTATTGTCTAAATCATACACATAGTTTGAGCTAACTCATGATACAACAGTCAGTCATAGACATATACACGAATTTGAAACTTCGTATGAATACAATATCGATAGCGACATCGTTTCATATCTAGGTTGCGAACATATGTACCCGCGGACTGATCGGAGCGAACAAGTTCGAACCCCATTCCGTAACCGCCATGTAGTCCTCCACGGCGTGTATGGCGTACGGCACGTGGATCCCGTCTCGCCGGCTGACGAATCCCCGCTTCACCAAGGTACCGGCCTCGTTGAGCACCTCAATCTCGTTGCTATCCAGGCACAAATAGACGGAACCCGAGTCGTGGCAAGTGACGCCCCAGGGGGAAGCGTTGGTCGGGTACATCCATTTGACGCGACCGGCGAGGGATATGCAAATGAGCGTTCGCTTGTCCCGGTCTGAGACCAGAATGTCGCCGCCCGTCGTCGCGGAGAGAAACCGTGGCCAGCTGAGCATCATATTTCCTGTATCGTCTTTGTCGATGGTTTGAAGAATAGTGCCGGCGACATCAATAATGTCAATGCATTGACGGTCCATCACGCAGCACGACACAGCATATCTCTCCTCTTGGAGTTTAGCAATCCCTTCATACGGTTTCACAGTTATGATGCATTCTTTAACGACCAAGCCATTGCCTACATCCAGCAGCGACAACTTCTGATGTTCCGGTTGCGTTACCATGGCAACCGAGCCTCCGTGACCAGGTGTCACACACACCGGGCAGTCGATGGACAGCTGTTCGGGCATCGCGCCGGACGGCCGGGTCTCGAACCTGAAGACCTGGTTATTATGAGCGTCTGTGATGACGAGGCAGTCGCCGATGATTGCCACTCCGGTCAGTTGCCATGACGTATTCTCCTGATCCACGAGCTGTACGCTGACCGTGACCTTGGGCCGCGTGGGAGATCGGCTCGAGCGGGAAGAGTCCGTGAAATCGGAGCGGTTTGTACTCTGGCTGACAGAACGCGTAAAACTCGCGGTCCGGGAAGTCTCGAGTGATCCTAGTGACAGCCTGGGGACCGGCGTAGTATTTGCGTTGGCATGAACTTTCGCGGAGGTCGCGGAGCCACCGTGGTGACCGCGACACACGTAGCCTTGGTTACCGGGGCTGTGGATGATAACTGAACCCAAGACAGGTAAGTTTTCAAATATTCGTTCAGTATTTCTGTTTATAGCAAAGTGTATTTCGATGCTTGGAGGCAGCATCGCGAGTGTCTTTAACGCGTTCTCGTATTGTTTGACCTGCGTTTCCATTTTGGATACAATTTTGAAAATCTCAGGACCGGATCCTTTATCGCAAATTTCGTCAAATTTTTCGATCGTCTCGTTAATATTGCTGACTATGGCTGAAGCGTTTTCAGTCACCATGGATTTTCCCGCCTCCTGTACCGTCGATTTCATATCAGCGATCTGCTGCAATGCCGTCCGATAGTAGAACGTCATTTTGGTTTCCAAATCGGTCAGTTCCGTAAGAACGCGATCTTTGCTTGCGTCAAGAAAATCCAGCCTAGAAGCATCGTTCCTCTTTTGAAGCGATTTTGCCACTTGGACCTGCTTTTGCAACATGACCCGTAACGCGTCCATCTTCGGTCGTATTCGATCCACCGCCTCCTCCAGGCTAACGCAGTCGCATTTGTCTCCCTTGTGGCTCTTGACGACGCAAAGAGCGCACGCGGTAACGCAATGGTGAACGCAGAAGAACTCTTTAAGGCGGTTTTTATGCTGCTTGCAGACGGACATTGACGTTTCGCCATCGCTCGACGTTGACGCGTGGATCATGACGGCGCTCACCAGGCTGCTCAGGAACGTATCCACCGGAAACGCCTCAGCCCAGCGCTTCGGGGGCAAGCCGACCGCTGGACGTTCAATCTGAAAAGATCGTCAAGTTGGGGTAATAACTGGTATCATCGGATATCCAGACACAGATTCGAAAGAAATGAATCTGTGCATGTTTAGAATAAAGATTCTTGAAAAAGTGAGTTTCGCAAAAGGAATGCCTGGAGAAAAAAACATAAAGGTGGTATACAAGAATTCACATGAATTACTGACAATATACTCGTTATTGAAACTGAATAATACGTTCTTAAATTTACTCGCAAATTCGTTTCTGCGATAAAAAAAACAACAACATAAATATTAGTTTATGTATATTGACACGTGAACTTTATATTATCATAAACCGTGGTACTCATTACCTGTGTACGGTCATTAGGGCACTTGAAGAACTGGGCCGCGCTGTCGGTGACCGTCTGCTTGATGTGATCATCCAGACACTGGCGACAGAAGCTGTGACCACATGGCAGCAGACGGGGGTCCTGGTACCGACCCAGGCAGATGCTGCACATCAAGTAGTCGTTCTCCACGTTGCGGACAACGCGCTCCGCCATCTCGTCTTGTTCAAGCTAAAATTGTGTCTGCCCGCTCCCTTATTGGCGTCTGTTTCGCGCGATGTGTCGTCTGGATGGTGTTGAACTCACAGTTGATTCTCGCTGATATAACATCTGGTTTTTCCTTAATTGTCGTCTTCTTCTCTCGCTTAAGGTATGTCTTCTTCTCGCTAAATTGACCAGTCGCCGAATCAGCTATCGCTCTGCCTGAAGATTTTCTTACATGCAGCCTGTGTTAAAAAAAATAATGTTACGGGATCAAGGTTTAAAAGCAGTGAATGGTCGATCTTGAACATGAAAAGTATCGAAAAACTTATCGCGATTTGGTGTCTCATCTCATTCTATGTATATAGAAACTGGTTGATATGAACACGTTCACAGACAAGGTCGAATTTGTAGATAATGTACCCGAAACTTAGTTGAAACGAACAATTATTTGTTGTTCATGCTGCGGCGCATATAAAGATCTAAGAATTAAATACATGATTGAATCAAGTAGGCCGACACGAGCTTTATCCAACCGTATTATGACAGATTAAAATAGAAAACATGTTAACAATCTTGAAAAATATGTATACAATGTATTTTGCTATGAAAATGAGATATGAAAATATGCAAAATTACCTGCTTCTTTATAGTAAATGTGTTCTTTTGTTAAACACGTGGTTATATGTATCCTGCAACGCAACTGCTTTTGTTACACTTAAAATGTATATAAAGAACAGTATAATCTTATATACAGTGTACACGTACTTTTGTATTAAGACACCCTAGCCATACCATATTTATGAGCTTTGTAAATGGACCAAGGCAGATATGCCGATATTTGTATGACCAACACTCTTTGTGTGTCTGATCTTTGACCATCTGATATCGATAAAACGTACCCGATAAGTTGATCCTTTAGTTTGATTTGACATCTGGCGAGTGGTCAATCATCGCTTGCTTCCGGCACGAGATCAGTTTATGATATCATTAGTAGATCGTTGTTCTGACTTAATTATCAATTTCTTGTCTTAAAGGGGCCGTCAAACAGATTTTGGCATGTTTTGAAGCTTGTCATTAAATGCTTTAAATGCTTTATATTGATAAATTTAAACATATGATTAAAAATCTCCAGTAAAAATACAAGAATACAATTTAAAAAAAGGAAAAATAGTAACCCTCAACAGGGCTCGAACCACTGACCCCTGGATTCCTGGAGTAAAAAGCTACCCGTCTAGACCACTCGACCATCCACGATCAAGTTTGTAGAGGATGCATTTTTTAGCTATATAAGCAATCCTCGTAGTTTCCCAAAATATCGTTTCGCGTCGATACGACGCTTTATCTGTTGGACGGCCGCTTTAAAATTATTGTCTTGTTGTCGTTTGCTTCTGGCAAAACATCTCGCTAAATTTCCGTCGGCTTCTCGCTTACTTATACATGTTATAGTATATTTTTCTCTTAATTGTCGTAACGGCTGATCTTTGATAACAATTACATGGTGTGAATTCTTTCTGAAAATCCAGGACACGTACATGTATTGTATAAGTATAACTGTGTCAGTCTTTATAACTGCCTGCCATATTGTAACGTTTAATAAGGCCTTCTATCGCCTGCAGTTTATACTCTGTACTTATTATTCGGTATTTACCGGCAGAAATACCAACACGACGTATTAAACAAAAGTTATAATACCAATATGGTATGAAACACCCCATAAAATTTGTCTTTAACACCGCCGATCACAGGCATATTCACAAATCCAAACCTGTGTTATACACGTAATGCCTATCGAACATTTCACATAATCTCATATTCAAAACTCGCAAAGTTAATCCAGATTGCGATGCAATGTGAAAGTCAAAAAGACTCCCGTATACTTTACAGAAATCAGAACAGTGTAATATTAATATTAATCAGTACACACAGCTTAATCGCCTGGTTCGTGTTAACAGCGATCGAACTGTCGATCATTTATTTTGGTCGGCGATTCAGGTATTTTCGCCTTTATATCGATCTGTGTGCAAGTAATAAGCAAACATGGGTTTTCTATTAACAAGCACTGTGAAGGCGACAATTTAACTTCAAAGTGCGAAAGCAGACACTTTCTCTACTGCTCAGGCTATGTTTCTAGTCAACGGGGTTTGAGAACATGACATTTTCAGTATGCTTTCTATATGGTAGATCGAGCGTCGCCTGGTTTACAGCAATCATGTCATCTCAAGGTTAAGTGCACTCTTATTCATTTAAACAGTAATTAATTTTAACGACAGCCCGACATAATATGTAAATGTACATACATGAATAGATATCAAACAATCTACCGCATATAGTTGGGACGAATTTTACATCATTTTCAGCACAGCATTTATTTATCTAACTCTTTACTATTTTTCACATCAATTAATTCGTTTTTAGCATAGTTGCGTTACGCAACTATGCTTATGTTAGAGCTACATTTCGAAAACCGACATGGAACGGTTGACCATAATGAAGCCTTACCTGATAAAAAATCAGACGAAATATCTTTTTAATATAGTATATGGTAATTCTTACAATTTTTTATTTAGAAACGATTTTCTAACGTTTTCTTCCAAGAATATTGCTGACACCGTTTTTAGTGAAATTTTCTAAGACCGTTTTACGTGAAAAAACCTTCTAAGAAACTAAAACAAATTTCGTACGTCAGACAATTATGTTCTTGTTGATAGTGACCTCACACCTACTTTCTATTTCGTTTGTTTACTGTTCTGGAGAGGTCAAACGTTTACATAACTGATTCATTAGGCCCTGGTTTAAGGAAATGTAAAATTTAACTGGTTTATTATAAATGGAAATTTACATATTCTCAATAGGACCTGCCTGTCTATGGATTTGATGAAGTAGAGTTTGAAAGTAATAGAGATGTGTTAATTGAAATTAAAATGATTTACTTTGAGCCAGAAATTAACGTTACTTGTAAAGCTTACGGTTTAAATGTGGAATCGAATTGAATGGATTCGCGCGAATTCTGGACGAGTGTTGTGCCTGTAAAATATTAAATGGAAAGCTGTAAATGTATCAAGTCGGATAAGAAAACGAATGGTTGCATAATGGTATGCGTGAAATAATGTAATTCTACGTATTAATTTTCATAGTTATGTCATTTTGTAACCATTCACATTCGTCACGATTTGGAATTCCCGTTTCTTAAAATAGAACATTTTGGAAGCATGAACCAACAAGGGAGGCGACTCGTGATGTCACAAATCGTTAACATTTACTTCAGCAGCAACTTCCCTGTATCTTGCAACTAGGCTTTCAACGCCATCGGCGCTCTCGTTTTA